>LT553219.1:46133-56875 GCA_900079185.1 Absidia glauca
ACATCGTTCCTCTTCTTTTGTCACTAGAACGGCTACGACGATGACGACGGCAATAGGGACGACGACGATGCTAATGACGACTTCACCACTGCTTCATGTCGCCCAAAAAGGCTCTTTTTAAAATTTTCAAATGTAAAAAACATGGGGAAACCCTCGCAATTTTTTTTTTAGGTGCACTCCCATTCCATTGTAGAATCTCGTAGTCCAAGTTACTAATAAAAGTATACAAAACCTTTGCCCATACCCTTCCACTACTATCACTGATACTTTTACACAGCTTGTCCGTCTTTGTCCGTCTCCATTTGTTGGGTTTTTACAGTAGCTTAGTCATTCTCATTACAACCTTCCGCCATTTACACATTAGCTTAACTCCGGCCTCAAACATAGTATGTAACATATCCCATTAACCTTATTGTACCAATAAAACTTTGTATGTATGCGAAAATAGATCTTACGATCATGTACATGTCATTAGATTCACTACAACTAGTAAACTAACGGTGTTTTAGGAGTTGTCAATGATGAGCTACTCATCTGTAGTTTGGTTTTCATAAAGTACATGCTATTGTCATAGTTATGAATTTGAGAAACGTCTTTCGTAGGATTATTCAAGTAGGCTTTATTGACCGGATAGGACTAAAGGGCTATGGTACAGGCTATGTTTGGGGTCGTAGTTAAGCTAATGTCTAATGGCAACAAGCTACTGTAAAGGGAATGACTAAACTGCTGTTAAAAGCAAGTAAATGGAGGTGGACAAAAACGGCCAAGCTGTGTAAAATTATCAGTGATAGCAGCGGAAGGGTATGGGCAAAGATTTTGTACACTTTTATTAGTGACTTGGACTACAAGATTCTACAATGGAATGGGAGTGCACCTAAAAAAAAAATTGCGAGGGTTTCCCCATGTTTTTTACATTTGAAAATTTTAAAAAGAGCCTTTTTGGGCGACATGAAGCAGTGGTGAAGTCGTCATTAGCATCGTCGTCGTCCCTATTGCCGTCGTCATCGTCGTAGCCGATCTAGTGTCAAAAGAAGGAGGAACGATGCAAAAAGTTAGTAATGGTAAGCAAAAGATGAACATGACGTGAGAAGAGGAGAGTTACCGTTCGTTCGTTCGTTCGTTCGCTCGTTCGTTCGTTCGTTTGCTCGTTCGTTTGTTCGTTTGAAGTCGTGGAGTAAAGAGAATGACAATGGAGGCAAAAAAGTAATGACGAGGGGAAGAAGGAGCAAAATAATAGGACGGGCAAGAAAATAATCTTATAGCCAATCGGGGTTTGAAATCTAATGTGCATAGGCACACATTGTTGGAGGAGTGTGTGGGCAGGATCATGTTCTTGAGCTTCAATTTGCAGCAGACCCCTAACATATCAAAGCGAGCATGCTACTAAATTCTCATGCTATGATGTGGACTTACCTTTTGAATGACAAATAGGCTGGATCAGAGAAGATTGAATGTTGCCAAATGGGATAGCAGGGGTGAAGTTCCATCATGAGCACCGAGTCTTGTATGAAAGTCTCCCTAAACATCATGATTCCCTGTGCAAATGCCTTTTCAGCGACGGTAGGTTGAATAGGATCATCATGACTGAGTTCTTTCGCCGCCAAAAGGTCATGTCATTCGCCGATCGCTGGGAACAACTTCTTGCACAGGCTGGTAGGTGGGTTAAGGGCGGCACGTGCAAGATAAAAGAATCGACCATATGTGGGGAAGCCTGCCATTGATTGCACCAATTCTCTCGAAAGGTTGGTGAGATATCGTCGTTTATCGTTGTGTTGTTCCATCAGCCATGGCGTCGTATTTGATCCACGTTCGCACACACGTTATCCGCCATACGAGCTGATGAGCCGCAATTGATATGTGTCTTTTTGTTGGACTTGATACCAGGAGAAGAGAGTGCCTTGCTGATCGATTCCCGATGAGAAGAGTAAGACCATTCCTGTGCCTGGCGGGGCGGTTTTATCTTCATTTCGAATTGAGTCCCAGCTGTGCCCGAGACCCAAGTCAGGGACTCAAGAGAGTCCCCCGCCATATCAGTCATTGTTGACCGCAAAATCCAGCATACACAGATTGGTTCTGTCTGTGGCATTCCCCTCTTCCAAGGGAGAGCTTTGTCCTTTTTCCAAAAGTCGGAGATTGAAAAAATGAACCATCATCCCCCATGAAAAGTGCGCCTTTTTGTTGGGTATAGAATTTCTCGTTGAAAAGGTTGCAAACCTTTTCTCTAATTTCACATAAAACAAGTAGTACTGTGTATCTACCGATTGATGCTGAGGATGCTGGGTTTAGTTGAAAAATTATCAACGTTGGAGCCACTGGAAAAGGTCGCTGATTTAAGGCTTAGTGTAGTGATCAGAGAAGCATACAACACAGATATACTTCAAGTTTGGTATCTTCCGGTAGATATACCTCTCAAGATGTCTAAAGTAGAGTTTGAAGATGGGTTATTTATCTCAGTTTTGAAAAACAGGGCAGCTTGTTACAAAAAGTGACAACTGGAAATCGAAAAGTTTCTAAAAAAGTCAAATGTGCAGAAAAGGCCACCCCCACTTTATTTCACACCCCGCCTTTCAAACTCTCATGTGCAGTACCAGCGCATGTCAGAGTTTCCCAAGATAACTGGAGCATATTCAAGAAGAGTAAAACCATGGAAATGGTTTCAAGTAAGCTTTTATTGAGATCATGGTTAAGCTAGTTGTAGGACTAGCCATGGAATAACTAATCTAGTGTAATGAGTCAAGGAATGAAGAAAGGGAAAGCTGGTCAGCTGTACTAAAAGTATAGGCAGTAGTGTGTACACGGAATAGGTCAAGGTATAAATATATTGGCAATGGAAAAATGAGTGCACCGAAAAAATAAAAAATTGTGAGGGGTTTTCATGTTTTTCGTAATCCCTTGCGGCCAATCCCTAACCACATGTCCAGCTAGTCCTGCTGCCAGAGAGCCTATACTCTTGCCAATTCATTCGATCATCTAAGAAAAAAAGGTGCAATGATGCAAAATGCAAATGTTAGTCATGGCAAGACAAAGATGGAGGAGAGGGTGGGAGGGAGAGTTACCCGGCGTTGGTCGTTTAAAGTTGCTGTATAGAGATCAAGCCGTTGATGGTGCGGTGTCAATGTCGATGGAAAAAAAGTGATGAAGAAGCGAAGAAGAAGCAAAAAAAAAAAAGGATCGACGGAAAGTGGCTCTTTGTAGCCGGTCGGACTTTAAAAAATCAGAAGAGGTGCAATTCACACAGTGCATAAAGCCATAACCAAGGCAACATCAAACAAGTCGTTAACACAAACAGATAGTTTATTTTCATCATCACCAAATTACTTCCCGCCCGTCCAATTAGTATAAACATAAGATAAAAAGGTTCAACTATTCTACAGTAATAAAGTATCTACAGTGGTCGACCAAAAAAAAAGCTAGACATGGAGCAGCTTATTTCTTGTCGTTGCCGCCATACTTGGCTTTCCAGACATCTTCCATCTTTTCATCGATTCTTGTAAACAAGTATTCGGATCCGTTGAGCTTGTGACCAGCAAGGATGTCGTAAGTGAAGGCGTTAGGGATGAGACGAAGAGGAGCATTGATTTGGCGTGAGATGCTTTCAGAGGTAGCAGGCATGTAAGGAGAGATGAGAGAAGACAAGATGTAGATCAAGTTGATAGCAGTGGTGACAACAGCGTTACATTGAGCTCGTTGATCGTTGTAAAGACTGTTGCTCAAGTTGGATTCTTGGAGATAGAGGTTACCACGAGCAGAGATGGCCATAGCAGTAGCAAGACCCGCACGCAACTTGACTTGTTCCAATTGATCGACATACTGGGCCAAAAGTTCGTTGACGTCCTTCACTAATCCCTTTTCGAGAGCACCATCCAAAGGCGTTTCAGAGGCAGGGGGGAGTACACCGTCGTACTTGGCCAATACAAATTTGATAGCACGGTTGACAAAGTTACCCAGATTGTTGAGCAATTCGGTGTTGTTCTTGGTGATAAATTCGTTCCAGGTAAACATCGAGTCGCTGCTTTCAGGGCGGCCAGACAACAAATAGTAACGCCACACCGAGGGAGGGATGCCAGTTTCTTCAGCATTGGTACCAAAGACACCCACGTTACGAGACTTGCTGAATTTGCCACCTTCGTAGTTCAAGTATTCTATAAAGTTCCCATGATGATGTGTTAGATTAGACTCAAACCACATATTCCCAGCTTTCCCTTCCTCCTTCTCTTCACTTACCAGTAGTGCTGATGTGATGAACCAAAGTCCAATCTTCCTTCGTAGCCAATTCAGTACCGGGGAAGATAACAGAATGGAAAGGCACATTGTCCTTGCCCATGAATTGATACAACTTGACATTATTAGGGTTCTTCCACCACTTTTCCCAATCGTCGGTGTAGGTAGCAGTGATACTAGGGTAGCCAATACAAGCATCAAACCAGACATAAAAGACCTTGTCTTCAAATCCTTCCAGAGGCACCGGAGTACCCCACTTCAAGTCACGAGTGATACAGCGAGGACGGAGACCTTCCTTCAACCAAGATCCAGTAATGTTGATACCATTCGCGGACCATTTACCTATTTAGGGAGCGATGTTAGTTATGGCTGCTTCATCTATCAATAGTATGATTACCTTCAGCATGAGACTTGGTGTTGAAGGCTTCGATTTGACCTTGAAGTTTGCCCAGATCCAAGAACAAGTGGCGAGAATCCTTGGTGATAGGGGAGTTGCCATCCAATTTACAGCGAGGCTTGACCAATTCGGTAGCGTTGAGAAGACGACCACAAGCATCACATTGATCGCCACGGGCATCATCATAGAGACAGTTAGGGCAGATACCTTCCACGTAACGATCGGCCAAGAAGCGTTGACATTGTTCGCAGAAGAGCTGGGTCATTGTATCTTGCACCACGTATCCGTTTTCGTTGACCTTCTTGAAGATATCCTGAGTGATTTGAGTTTGTTTTTCCGTGGTGGTGCGACCAAAGTGATCAAAGGAGAGGTCGAACCATTTGTAGACGCTGGCGTGGATCGTATGGTACTTGTCGCAAAGAGCTTGGCAGGAGACACCTTCTTCCAGAGCCTTGGTTTCAGTGGCCGTGCCGTATTCGTCCGTGCCGCAGATATAAAGGGTGTTGTAGCCACGCACCCGGCAGTAACGAGCATACACATCGGCACTCAAGGTCGAGCCGACAATGTTGCCCAGATGAGGAATGTTGTTGACGTAGGGAAGGGCTGAAGTGACCAAAACGTTGCGTTCGCCTTCAACAGGCAATCTATGTTATACAAGTTAGCGTACCAGTCAAAATCTCTTTCCGGCCCCGTTACTTACAGCTTCCCAGTCTGAATTTTAGGTTTGTAGAAAGCTTCACCATTGAGTTTTTGAGTTGCTTGGTTCAATTCCGCCAAAGGGGTAACTTCAGTCACCTTCTTTTCGGTAGCTTGATGTTTCTTTTTAGGGGCTTTGGCTTGTACCTAAAAGAAGATAAAATGAGTCATCTATGTTTATGTCGTGCCTGTCTATCTCACTTACTTGTTGACCAATTGTTTCCACGGCAGCCTTCACAGCAGGCGCTTGAGAGGTGAGGTGAACCCATGCTGCTACCTTGGGATATTTGGCAGCATCTACTTCGGATAAGGCTTCATACAAGGAACCAAAGTAAATGATGTCCACCGCAGTCAGTTTGTCAGTCTATCATCATCAAAAGCAACAACAGAAAGGTCAGTTTCCTTCCTGTATCACTTTTAACCTATCACGCAGACACTTACATTGGCGAAGACGGGGTATTCTTCCATGAATTGGTTGATATCCTTGAGCACAGCGTCGTACTTCTTCTTGTTGATCAAGGGACCGAATGACGTGCTTTCCTTTTCAATGGCAAGACTTTCGAAGAGATCAAACTTGGTGGCATCCAAAATATATCTATCCAGGCAAGGATTAGACAAGGAAGATAAGGTGGTGATTATGCTTTCAAGAACTTACCTGACAGCGACGTTAGGATCGAGGATAGTAACATCGTCAAGGACGACTGTCAGATTGTCGCCAGGGAGTTGGTTGATTTTGATACCAGCGGTTTCGGCAGCAATGAGCAGCTTCAAAGTGTTAGCATAATGGCGTTGAGAGGGCACTAGTTTGGGGACGGTAACATTCAAAGGTCGCACCATGATTAAAGAATGAAAAGAAAGTGAAAGGAAAACAAGAAAGAGGAGGAGGATAGCTAAAACGCCTTATACCCTTCATTTTTTTTTTTAAACTTTTCAAGCCACCAATCAAATCGCTCCAAAATTGCCTGCTTGGAAGACGATTTTCCCGCCCCGGCGTGAGAGAGCTGACTCATAGTGGGGATGGCATGTCAATAGGGCAAAGCAGGTCTATGCATAAAAAGTGAATCATGCTATCTTTATTAAACATAACAACATGTAAGGTAGGGTGACGAGGGGAATGATCTAAGCAGCTACATAGTAAAACGGACTAGGATAGAGACAACGGGTGGATGAAGTGTATGTGTGAGTGTGAAGAAAGGAGACAATCTAAGCAGACTTAACAAGTAGTTCTAAAGCCTTTTCGATATCTTGGGAAGTAGCGTTTTGCAAAACAGCCTTGTGTTCAACACCTTTATCTACGATAAAATAGAGAGTGAGTATATACACATGGGTCAGAAAAGACAACCTACCGAATCGAGCAAAGACACGAGCTTCGGCACCGCTGGCTTCACGGATGAGAATGGGCAAGTCAGGGTTCAACTTTTTGATGGAGGTGTAGTTTTTGGCAACGTAGTCACTATGTTCCAAACAACAATGAGAATGTTAGCGGATCACATTTGGATAGAGAGTTGAATGGGCTGGGCATACATACCGAAGACCGCTGCTGGAAGGTGAGGTTTGACAGAATTGAACACGGAGTTCTTTGAGCCCTTTGTTTAATTGAGACTTCAAGATGGACATTACAGTAAAGACGTAGAGAGAGTGAGAGTGGGGAGTGAAATGTAGAAGAGGAAGAGAGAAGGCAAAACAAAAAACTCCCCTTCCACTTTATCGACAAAGTCACACACCCAATAATCAAGCCCGCCAGTTCGGGGTTTGAATTGAAAAGTCAAAAAGAAAGGGCCCTGATTTACTTTTCTTGACATCTTTCTTCCCGCCTATAACATCTCGATTGCTGGCTACCATTATATCAAGGTCCAAATTGGAGTGGCAGTTGAATCTAGAAACATTTTGTGTGTCCCTCCCCAATCTCCTCTAAATGCGAGTATGGGCGCCCTTTGCCGACTATTGCCTCCAGCCTGTTGCGTCCTGACAATAACGCTTGCACGTAAGGGAGTCAAAGGGAAGAGAATATGTACCTGAAATAACGCAGACTTACTTTTGAAACGACAGAATTCACTCCGAATGATCAGCGTCAAACGCACTGCTCCCTCCCATTCCGACCTGACAGCGGCAGGATTCGACCAAAAGCAGCCCATCCAAAGGTCCATTGCCAAACGTCATATCTCTGGTATCTTCACCTAACACCATAGCTTCCTTTGCTGCTCCCTTTGATCAAGTGACAGAATCATACCTCGACCAGCATTACCAGTTACGATATGCGCCACGTTTACCACTCTCTCAAATGGCCTTGTTGGATACGAAGAATCGCTCATTCACCCCTGCATAGACTTTTATCCCACCTCTTTTTTTTACCCCTGAAATGACCTCAAAATTCAAATCATCACCGAATAACTCCTTCTCTCTTTATCTTATCCCCTTTTCTTCGTAATCGGTTTGTTTGTTATCCATGTGACGATTCTCTCCCAATAACTGGTAATTGGTGTTAGTAGTAGGATGATCTTTTAAAGCTTAGGGCAACGATGTAATAAAGTTTGATAGAATGTGGAGAATATCATCTTGTCTTGTCTCAGCAGAGCGATCTACGTTTGTTAGTGACGTTCGAGTTTACTGTGTCTTGGGCTACGAAATATATGTGTGGGGTTTGTGGATGGAGTGTAAAGGCGTCGTCGATCTGTGTTTTTCAAAAAAAGGAGGGGGGCAAAGTATGACAACTGCCAAAAGTGTCATCCTCTTTTCTTTCAAACGATGCTATACGGGGAGAAACTTGAAAAGCGATAGATCAGCGAGAAAGCTCATCAAGGCGTATGATTCGTCAATGTCTGATTGCATAATTTTAAACTCCGGTCGATGAAATCAAACTGAAAGTTAAAATACTGGTTCCGAGTCCCGCATCATTCGTTTTCACAAGCGATGTGTTAGTATGTAGAGGACAAGGAGCCAAAAGCGTTACTTTCCTATCGTTAGTAAGAGAAGATCATACTCTTTTTGTAGTCTTATTGGTTAGCTATTGACCACAGCATGGGCGTTTCGAGACGACAGCTGATAGATGTCAAAGGAGACGATCGTCAGTGCTTTAATAATCTCGACTGTAGCTCTTTTTCCTTTGGATACTGAAGTTGAATACATTACCCCATAAAACAGATTTATTCTTTTGGCTACTATTCCTACCAATTCGTGATACAGAAAGCAGAATCGTGGCATTCTGGATAGTGGAACACAATCACATGGCGGAGTTTAAAACAAACACAGACCCTGTCCCCTACAAACATGTCCCTTCTCCTTTTCGTAAAATTGGGTGCTTTCTCGACTCTCTCCCAGTCACTAAAATGACAAAAACATAACATAAGAATCTATTTCCGCGAAAGATGTTCTTACTTTATCCCATTGAAGTTGTAAAACGCCGACAGGGATGAAAAATTGGTTACCCCTGAATGTTTCAACTCCGACTCCCCTGATTTGCATGAATATATAAATCATCTCGGATCCAGGTCGAAATCATGAGCTTTGTATAAAAAGTAAAATGGAGGACGAACAAACACCAAGCAAGCATGCCAAAAGGCAGCAAAATGGTGATCAGCAACAAGGCCAGCAGCAAAACAATGGTCAGCAGCAGAACGGTAGTCAACAAGGTCAACAGCAAAACAATGGTCAACAGCAAAACAATGGTCAACAGCAAAACAACGGCCAGCAACAGCAAAACAACGGCCAGCAACAGCAAAACAACGGCCAGCAACAGCAAAACAACGGTCAGCAACAGCAAAACAACGGTCAGCAACAGCAAAACAACGGCCAGCAACAGCAAAACAACGGCCAGCAACAGCAGAGCAATGGCCATCAGCAGCAAAGCAATGAGCAACAAGGAAACCAGCAACAGCAAAACAACGGTCAACAACAGCAGAGAAATGGTAATCAGCAGCAAAGCAATGAGCAACAAGGAAACCAGCAGCAGAGTAATCAACAGCAAGGGAACTCACAGCAAGGGA
Organism: Absidia glauca; assembly: GCA_900079185.1. Classification (NCBI taxonomy): domain Eukaryota; kingdom Fungi; phylum Mucoromycota; class Mucoromycetes; order Mucorales; family Cunninghamellaceae; genus Absidia; species Absidia glauca. The sequence goes on from LT553219.1 coordinate 55,431, forward strand.
ATAACCAACAGCAGCAGCAGCAGCCTAGCTCAACCAATGGTCAATATGGGGCTAACAACCAGCAATCAAATGGATATGGCGGCACTCAAACGCAACAAAACGGGTCCAACAACTCCAACTCGATGACCCGCTTACCGTCTTCCTATGTCCACATTGATGAAGGGGGGCCCACGCCTGTCCCTTTTATCGTCATTGGGATCGTAGCAAGTTTGGCCCTGATATGCGCTGCTGGCATGATGTGGTTTTGCCGTCGAAGAAAACAACGTCGGGCGGAAACCATGGCAAGCGCTTTCCAAGAGTTTGCTGAGAAGACACCCGATACCACCAAGAAGTCTACAGCCGTCAAAACAGATGGCTATGTATAGTCTCTGACTCCATCTCGTGTTGCCGATCCAATCTAAATCGGCTACTACATCCCTATCTTCCAACTTCCCCTGCAGTCCACTCTTCACGATTTAATAAGTTGGTGATATCACTACTCCCCTTCACCTTTCACAATCCCCCCTTTTTTATGATACAGCTAATAAATCGAAAGCCTATAAACACCTTGTAGTGCATAAAAGCTTCTATTCTATACTATCGCCGTCACCATCCGTCCGAAAAGGAATCATCCATGACGTTTTCTGGTCTGCATGTCCTGTATTCTGCATGAAAAAGTAGTGTGGAATCAGATCATCAGATGTCCTTTACCCCTTCCCCTCCATTAACAAGATTCCATGTTGTCACCTTGCTTAGGAAAAGTGATGTTAGCAGACCGGCAATCCAGACACTGCGACCAAGCAGACACGAGATTGGCTTCCATTTTCATGTGTTCAAGTGTCCCATTCTTCTCACTAGTCTTTCAGGGCACATGGAGAGTCCAATTGCACCCGGGCATAGCTGGGATTCAATTTGAAATAAAGATGAAACCGCCCCGCCTGGCACAGGAATCGTCTTACTCTTCTCATCAGGAATCGATCAGCATGGCCCTCTCTTCTGATGATATCAGGTTCAACAAAAAGACGCCTGTCAATTGCGGCTCAGGAACACGATCCTGCCCACACACTCCTTCAAAAATGTGTGCCTATGCACTTTAGATTTCAAACCCCGATTGGCTATAAGATTATTTTGTTGCCCGTCCTATTATTTTGCTCCTTCTTCCCCTCGTCATCACTTTTTTTGCCTCCATTGTCATTCTCTCTACTCCACGACCTCAAACGAACGAACGAACGAGCGAACGAACGAACGAACGGTAACTCTCCTCTTCTCACGTCATGTTCATCTTTTGCTTACCATTACTAACTTTTTGCCTTTTACATCGTTCCTCTTCCTTTTGACACTAGATCGGCTACGACGAAGACGACGGCAATAGGGACGACGACGATGCTAATGACGACTCCACCACTGCTTCATGTCGCCCAAAAAGGCTCTTTTTAAAATTTTCAAATGTAAAAAACATGGGGAAA
>LT553219.1:56885-76551 GCA_900079185.1 Absidia glauca
ACTACTATCACTGATACTTTTACACAGCTTGGCCGTTTTTGTCCATCTCCATTTGATTACTTTTTACAGCAGTTTAGTCATTCCCTTTACAATAGCTTGCTGCCATTAGACATTAGCTTAACTACGACTTCAAACTTGGCCTGTACCATAACCCTTTAATCCTATTCCATCAATAAAGCCTACTTACATCATTCTACGAAAGACGTTTCTCAAATCCACAACCATGACAATACCATGTACTTTATGAAGACCAAACTACAGATGAGTAGCTCATCTTTGGCAACTGCTAAAACACATTGGTTTACTAGTTGTAATGAATCTATTAACATGTACATGATCGTAAGGTCTATCTTCGCATACACACAAAGTTTTATTGGTACAATAGGATTAATGAGCTAAGGCGCAGACTATGTTTGAGGCCGGAGTTTAGCTAATGTGTAAATGGTGACCGGTTGTAATGAGAATGACTAAGCTATTGTAAAAATCGAGCAAATGGAGGTGGACAAAAACGGCCAAGCTGTGTCAAAGTATCAGTGATAGTAGCGGAAGGGCATGTGCAAAGATTTGGTATACTTTTATTAGTAACTTGGACTACGAGATTCTACAATGGAATGGGACTGCACCTAAAAAAAAATTGCGAGGGTTTCCCCATGTTTTTTACATTTAAAAATTTTAAAAGTGCCTTTTTGAGCGACATGAAGCAGTGGTGGAGTCGTCATTGGCATCGTCGTCGTCCCTATCGCCGTCGTCATCGTCGTAGCCGATCTAGTGTCAAAAGAAAGAGGAGCGATGCAAAAGGCAAAAAGTTAGTAATGGTAAGCAAAAGATGAACATGACGTGAGAAGAGGAGAGTTACCGTTCGTTCGTTCGTTTGCTCGTTCGTTCGTTCGTTCGTTCGTTCGTCGTCGTGGAGAAAAAGAGAATGACAATGTGTAGGCAAAAAAGTAATGACGAGGGGAAGAAGGAGCAAAAATGAAGGACGGGCATAAAAAAGCTTTTGTAGTCAAATCGGGGGTTGAAATCTAGGGTGCAGAGGCACGCATTGTTGGAGGGGTGTGTGGGCAGGGGCGGTTTTATCTTCATTTCAAGTTGAGTCCCATCTATGACTGGGACTGAAGTCAGGGACTCAGGAGTTCCCCGCCATGTAAGTCCTTATTGTCAGCAAAATTCAGGATACGCAGGTTGGTTCTGTCCGGATGGTTCTGTCTGTAGCATTCCCCAATTCCCCCGGCCAACAGAAAGATACGTTTGACCCGCTTTGTAAAGAACAATCTCTGTGCTACCCAGCTGCTTCAAGTATGTCCTACACACTCACTCGCCCTTATGGTTGCTATGCACTTCACTCCATGTTGAATGTCTTGGGTAATTCATATATGCTAAGGGAATTGATTGAACTTTTTGAAACCCCGCAATAGAAACGTTTTGACCATTGATGACTTTTGTAAGCAACGGATGGTATTTCAGCATGATCACAAAGTGCGTCTTTCATATGTATTGAAACGGTTTGATGATGTCGAAGCGATGAAAAGTAAAAGTTGGCTATAGTAAGGACAAAGTGATGATCTGTGATAGAGTATGATGAAGAGAAAGGGATCAAGTAATCGGAAATGGCATTAGCGAGCGGAGCAATTAGAATGAACTAAGCATAAATCAACCCAGTCTTGAGGGAGGGCGGGAGTGACCCGGAGTTTTATGGGAAACCTTGGGTTCTTTTACATTAAAACACTGCGACGATCATATCCTACCCCCCTTGGCATTCGCTTTTCTTGGCATTTTATAATGGCTAACAGATCATTCTTGGTTAAGCAATGCAGGCTCTCTTAGTTGTCTGTGCTCATGGTTGGATTAGTGCTAACTAGTCATGATGCTCATTTTGACTACAATACATGCTTCAACTAGCACTTGCTGGTCTTGATCCCCTTTTTGACTACTATACATGCTTCAGCCATCTCATGTCTCATATTTCAAACCCCGCCGTGTCACCTTGTTATAAAGTCCGTGTCCCTCACTTTTCTTTTCTTTCTTCTCTTCCTCATTCTACTCCTCCCAAATCCCATTCCTTTTTTTTGTCCACCAAAGTTTGTCTATCCTCATGTCACAGCAAAAGCAGCGACAACAACGACCACCAAGTTGCTTACCTTGCCGATTGAAGAAACTAAAGTGTGATAAGAAGATTCCTTGCGCCCGATGCACAAAAGCCAACAGCACCCAGTGCGTCTATCCTCGTCAGGGCACCTTGGGCCGACCTCCTAAAAACACAGCATTCCTTGGCAAAAGCAAGAACAATGGTCTCAACAAACTCATGATCAGGGAGTTCATCTTTGAACACGGCAGAGTGGACAACAACAGCAACAGCAACAGCGATAACGGTGCGGAACCTATAGCAGCACACAAGGCGGCGATCAATTCTGGGTTTCTGGTCCGTACCGAATGGTGGATATTGTCAAAAGAGGCAGTGAAGGATTATCCATTTTTGCATACATACTTTAGATCGATCGACAAACTCTATTCTGAACGTGGACTGGCTATTCGCAAACGATTTAGATTCGACTCCTTCCGTCTGCCTGACAAGCCTCGACTCAAATTCAACAACCTTCATCTGAACTATACTTGGTGGACGTCTATGACGGTGAACTTGATGATCAAAAGGGCTAGTCGTATTTTACTGGAAGTCAGCACTCCTCTCTTCCTGACCCTTTACATCCTCCAACTGGACGACAACTCGTACAACAACAGCATTACTGTGCACCACAATGACGATTACAACTACTTCGAACGATGTGCCGAAGACGAAGAACACCTACTCACTGACTTGTCGGCTTCACCAAATTCTTCATCTAACCATCCGACGGCAGATCCATTACAGTCTTTACCACCGGATCAAGCAATCAACCTCATCAACGACTTTTTTCTTGTCCATCCCCACTCTATTCTTATCAACAAATCCAAACTGGTGAAGGAATACTGGTCAGATACAGCAAACCCCTTACTCCTCTCCGTCATCTATGGTACTACTCAATGTCTCTCGAAAAACTTGCAAGGTATACCGGTGATGCTTTGGGAATCTAATACGCCAGCAAACCGAAACCCCTTTTTGGCCCATGCTCACTTTTTGTTGGAATCCTTACCGACTATCCCCTCTGCCAGTGATTACCAAGCAACAGGTACAGACGCATTAAAATGGCTGACTTCCCTACTAAACTCTCTCTACTTTTTTATTTTTATAGTGATCCTTGCCTTGTTTGAATTGTTGTGGGGCTATTCGAAACTTGGAATGAGTCTCTTGGCTACTACTTATGTGATGGGTACCAACCTGGGATTATGGGATAAATCATTCAAGCCTGACGATCCTCTCGACGCTGAACTGGTCAACATGACTTTCTGGGCTGTGTTTCGATCAACAACGTATGGATCAATAGAACGTAAGTGAATGCGATGCAGCTCAAAAAATGATCCCATACTGACTCGACTATCATTACGCAATCTAGTGGGCGCTAGCTTGGTCGACTCATTGGTGTATCACGAACAACTCTTACCACCGATGAATATGCATGAATCACTATCCTATCAACACAATTTGGCCCATGGTAACGTCAATGGGACCGGGAACCATTCGTATATGATCGAATCCTTCTACTCTGGCGCTGTGGTTACTCTCTTCACTGGTATCTTCTATGCGTGCCTGCCCAAAGCTTACTTTACACTGTATGGACTCAAGACAGACGATTCCACTTTTAAAGGCTCCGACCTGCTCACCATCTTACGATCCATAGACAACATTGAAACCAGACTCCACACCGTGCTCGACAATTTTTATACCTTCATTCAGCATCACCGGCGCAAATGGACGACAATTCAACTCTACACCATCGAAACCACCTACCGACTGTACAGAATTCATTCCCAATTCCTTCAACCTATTTTGGCCCGCGGTCTGAGGAAGCACCAAGAAGACCCTTTATCGGCCAGACCTGGATTGGATCCTACTGCTAGTAGCCCTCTGAACGACTTGAATCCGGCAAATCCCGATACCGCTCTACGATTACAACATGCGCGAAATGATATCCTTGCTCTTGTGGACGACCTCGAAACGCTACTATTGACACACAACAATCGCCCAGCATACACTCTTTTGCCGCACGATATCATGATAGCTGCGTTCGAAACGGCCACGCAACTCCTTATGCTCAGCTATCCGTCGGATCCGTCAAACCAGCTCTACGATGCCATGAAAAAACTACTGACCATCCATCTCACGCCCTCTCCCGCTTTGAAAAACGTACAACACCAGCTGAAAACCTTTTTGAAACGCCACGAACAAGACAATCCTTCTATACCCGGCGTCTTTTTCTCACATCCGTCACAACAACAAGATCCATTCGACTACACAGGCCAAAACAATCCTTCTTCGGTTTTTAGTGGCACCATACTCACGGACCCCTGGGCACTCGACAATGCAACATTTACCACTGCGCAATGGGACGAATTAGTGGAATGGAACACCTTGCTGGATTACAACACAGACAACAGTCTTTCATCTTATCAGAAACAGGATCCCCAATAGACCCCCCCAACACACAATTGCTTTGTAGTATAGTCATTTTAGTAGACCTTGTAAACTAGCTCTTTTGGAATAAATGTGGACGTTTGGACATTTTGCATGAAAAATCAAATTCGAGCTCCGACGGACGAGTAGTCGTTTGTCCTTCTTCTTTTGACTAGGCCCTATTCAGAGGAACGAGGTTTGCAGAATCCAAAAGCCAATGTAAGAGAGGTTATAGTCAATGAAAAAAAAAACTTGTTTAGTATAGTCTCTTGGTAAGGGACCTCTTCTTTCTTCTAGTGGGGTTGAATCCGGGCGAGTGGTAATCAGATCACCGATTTGATAAAAAATCTCGATGCCCGAATTTCCGGTGGAAGGCGGGGTTTGAAAAAATAAGTAACACCATGGCTCTCCCCCCACCTTTCTTTTCCTTCTCCTTTCTTTTATATTTTGTCATGATACCTCGATCATGGTCTTATTACATTCTTTACATTGCCACTTCTTTTAGCTTTGCCACACTTGTACTTGTGCTAGCGGTGTACCCTCTAACTTCCTGGAAGCAAGCCATGACGACAAGTCGGCCTTGGCGTGGCGACATGGGGTTTGGACGGTTCGTGATCAGGGGATCAAGACGGGAAGATGGTGGCTCGACAATAACTCCTTTTGCCTATGCCTGGCGCCGGTCGGATCCTACAGCATGGACACATGCATCGGCATGGGGTGGCTACATTGTCCATCAACTTGGCCAATGGTATATCATCACCCGGGTATTTCGTCAACGTGCAGCAGAAACAGGAGCGGCGTCTTCTTCCTCGTCGCCTCTACAGTATGCATCTACTTATCGCTGGTGGAATTGGGCTATGGTGTATCTCAATGTATCCATGGCGTTTTATAAACTGATCCAATCACATCTCTTTTACGACGGCCTGGCTATTGACGTTTCCGAAGCTATTACCCAAGGATCGGTCATCATGATCCTGGTGGTGGCATTGATTTTGGCTATACCAAGGTAAGTAGAGGGGGGGGGATTCCTGTATGTGGGACATTGAATCTCACACTTTTTCTTTTTAGGCGTGGTATCGCCTTTGGATACCCGCAGAAACCAATCACCTCGCTCGCTTACAACATTGTATGGCAATTCATCAAAAAGTACCATGCTTATATGATCAGCTTGGGCACTGTCATGAATTTCCATTATCATCCGGCAGTAAGTGATTGAATAGGTGATTTTCTTCTATTGACTGACTCGGCGTGCATTATATAGGAAGGTACCCTGGCTCATCATGGTGGGTTTGTCTATCAATGCCTTCTTCTATGGCAATCATCCAACTTTTTGCATACGGTAAGGACATCTACGACTAGAACGGAGAAAACAATCCTACTCACATTGTCTTTTCCGTTAGAGCCATAGAAACAAGTATTGGGTCTTGTTCTTGGAATTATGGGTCTTGCTTCACGGATCGGTCACAGCTTACTTCCAACTTGGTTCTGGGTGGCAGATCTTCTTCTATGGATTCTTGGTAGTGTTTGTCGCCAATCAAATCTACGATACAGGCATACTGAGCCGTCGGTCCTCTGCCGGTTGGTGGCAGCCAGCTGTCGTCTATCTCTTATTCATCCTTCTGGTGGTATTTGGATTTGGTAAAGATGATCATCGCTACTACCGTGTCTTGTTTATCCCTGTCGCCGAGTTCCTGGCGGTGCTTTATTGTCTGGGGATGGGGTGTGTCGGCTACTATTGGATCCAACGATATCCTTCTCATCGTGTGTTTGCGGTATGTCTGATGTATACACTGACGGGTGCCGGGGTGATTCTTAGTCTAGCTTACATCTTAGCGGGGCATTTGAGGGTATTCAATGATTACTAATTTGTGTATAATAAAGATCATGTGTTTGTATGTATATGCCTATGATATGTATATAGCTTCTAGTCCTTTTATGTTACATGCTGTACAGTACAATCAATAAACTTCACTTCGTCTCTTGCATTTGCGCACTGGGTAATTTGCACACACTGTAAATTTCAAACCCCGATTTTGCTACAACAATTTTTTTTCGTCTGTTTTTTCATTTTTGCTCCTTCTTCCCCTCGTCATCACATTTTTACCACATTGTCATTCTTTTTAACTCCACAACGACAAACGAACGAACCAACGAACGAACGAGCGAACGAACGAACGAACGGTAACTCTCACCTTCTAACGTCGTGTTCATCTTCTACTTACCATTACTAACTTTTTGCCTTTTGCATCGTTCCTCCTTCTTTTGACACTAGATCGGCTACGACGATGACGACAGCAATAGGAACGACGACGATGCTAATGACGACTCCACCACTGCTTCATGTCGCCCAAAAAGGCTCTTTTTAAAATTTTCAAATGTAAAAAACATGGGGAAACCCTTGAAATTTTTTTTTAGGTGCACTCCCATTCCATTGTAAATTACCTAGCCATTGTACCGATAAAGTGCACTATCCTTTGGCTCATTCCCAACGCCTACCACTACTGATGCTTTGGATAACACTGGTCTGCTCTCCTCCTCCCCTTTCCTTAGCTCCTTACACTAGATTAATCACTCCATGACAAGCCCTGTATTCACTGCCACCCACTAGGACATGTAGCTTAAGCATAGTCTCATTCAGTCAATAAAAAACCTACTTCAACCCATCTCCATGACTTTGTTCTTTTGCATAAGCTCCAGTGATTAAAACAAAGGATTGACGGAAAAATGGAATCTTTGTGCATTCGGTCGAGCGGAGCTTCAAATGTTGATTTTTCACAAAAGGGTGCAAGGCAGGTTTCTTGTCTTGCTTCTCTTTCTTTCTTTCTTTCTTTGCTTTTTTTCCCTTCTTCAAACATGGCATCTAGCATTGCATTGGATGGCTCTTCTGATTTAGTTGTTGACTTCTTTGGTAAGTAGGGGGGAGATGGAAGAGAATGTTCGTCCTCTAATCATACGTATTTATCTTAGAATGCAGCTTGTACAGGTACTCTCTCGCTCTCCACAATGAAACACGGGCACTCATTGATCTTTTATAGCATTCTCTACCTACGGGGCATACTTTGTCCGGATGACTTTGTACACCAGAAACGATTTGGAACTGTAGTAATGTGGCCTGTGAATCTTGAAGTCAGTGCCTATGTAGATCAAATCATTGACCAACTTCGAGGTAAGCGCGGAAAAAAGAAAAAGGCAACAGGCAACTGACGCATCCTTTTGATCTCCAGTTTGGCTGAAAACGAACCAAGTTTGCGAAATGATCCTTCTCATAAAGTCCAAACCCGACTTTGAAGTAGTGGAACGATGGCAATTCAGTATTCATGTCGACGGGTAAGTGAAGAAAAACAAAAGCATAGGGCTGTCATGTTAACATACACTGATTTTTGTCACCACTAGAACTAACGAAACGAAACCGAATCAAAGCGATGCAAAGGCTACTTCACAGATCAAGGCTATCCTACGGCAGATATTTGCTTCTGTGTCGATATTACCTTCTCTTGATGGAATTGATTGTAAGTGAATCAACGCTACGAAAGCGAGCTAACCCGGCTGATTTTACCGCTGTCTTAGGCACCTACAATGTCCAGGTCCATGTGGAGCCTACTGCTGAATTACCAAGCGCGTGGAAGGAGGAAAGTGGGCCGAGCCTGATTGCTGGCGGTGGTGAACATGTCCGACTAGCCACGCTCTCTACAGATGGTCGCAGAATAGAACCGTACATTAGTTATCGCATGGAAAACCCCTTTTAACCTCTCAATACCACTTGCTCCATATGGGTTTATGCTAGTCTAGTCTCTACTTTTGTCACAATCACAGCTCTTTTGCGGAGTTTGAATTTGTCTTGTGTTATGAATAAATTGTGCGGGAGCGAAAAATAAAAAGGTTGCCTCTTTCTTTTTTCTTTGTTCTTAGTGCTTCGAATTGAACAATTGTACACAACAATGGATGCTGAAGAAGGACCTTCTACGCCTACTCATGATCAAAGCAAGCAAAGGCCAACGTAAGTATAAGCGGTCAAGAAATACTAGGAACACTCAACTTTTATGTTTTGTCACATCCTGCCAGACAAGGGGACGGTCGATCATCTCAAGCCTTTCGACAACCTAACCAAAACTTCCCTGGAAACAACGCCATGTTTGATCCTATGATGGCCATGAACATGGGTATTATGAATCCTATTCAATTCCAACTCATGATGCAACAGGCTGGAATGTCAAGATCAGGTCAACAGCAACAACCACACCAGCAACAGCAAAGACCTGCGAATCATCCCTCTGAATCACAACCGCCGCCTTCTGGTTACGTATGCTACAAGTGTGGACAAGCAGGTAAAGAGACGTTTGGAGGTTGGAAGTACGGAACAAGGAGTCGTTTTGATTGGAAAAAGTACTAACTGTGGGTGACACGTACGCTTTCTCTTTATGTTAGGCCATTGGATTTATTATTGCCCCAATGTCCCCAAGGGGCAGTATGTACCCCGCCACACCAAGTAAGACAGAAAAGAGAAACAAAAGTCGTATCAAGTCAAGATACTAATATGTGTTTCCATTGATAGTGCTCTATCTTCGTCTATAGCGCCGCCACCGCCACTCTCCGAAGCCGACACTATCCCCGAAGAACTCGTGTGCACAGTCTGTAAAGATCTCTTCCGCGAACCATCTATCTCTTTATGCTGTGGGAAATCATTTTGTAACGAATGTAAGAACATGCGCGTTCGATTTGTTATGTATCCATCGTCTAACCGTTCTCTCTTTGGCAGGTATCACTAAAGCGCTAAACAAGGATCAGCAGTGCCCCCATTGTGCCAAAGATGCAGCATCAATCCAAGTCGTACCTAACAAGACTCTTCGTAAGATTGTGGATGCCTTTTTGGATGAACGTCGTGCCAACAAGGAAATGAAGCATAAACAGCAGCAGCAAAGACAACAACAGCAACAACAGCAACAACAGGAACAACAACAGGAACGACCCGACTCCAGTAACCCCACCGACTGGACCGACCCTTCTCAAAGTAACGAAGCCGACAGAGATACTACACCGGACGATCCATCAAGGTCTTCGAACCGTCACATGCACCAAAAAAATAAACAGCCTTTCGACTCAACAGACAGCTCTCGGGAAGATGTCAACAGTGAACGAAAATACAATACTACTGGGATGGATGCAATGGGCTCAGAATTCAACAATTTACCTCCGATGCAACCCTTTATGGCGAATCCTGCGATGTTTATGGGTGGGGGCAATGGAGCCATGGCGCCTCCTTTTGGGCTTCCTGATATGTCCTGGATGTTCGGTGGTAATGGTACTGCTGGTGGTATGGGTGCCTTCCCTCCTGTAAATGGTATGCCCACAATGCCTCCTCCTCTCTTTTTCGGGTCCAACGGCGGTGCTCCCATTCACTATCCTGGTGGATTCTCCAATAAACCAAGAACTACAGGTGGAAGAAGTACAAATACCCAGCAACAAAAGCAACAACCTTCCGATCGACGACAAAACGACTCTGACACCTTTGATCCGTCCTCCTCCCACAACGATAACAATACCGAATCCAAGACCACCACCACCACCACCGCCACATCTGATTCTCGCTCTTCACACCGCCATTCATACGATAGCAGTAGAAAGGGATCATCCTCCACCGCAGACGATACATCGAGAAGCCGACATCGATCTCCTTCCTCTCGATCGAGCCACCACCATCATCATCAGCGGGAGTCCAGAAAACGATCTCGCACTCGGTCTCGCAGCCCTCGCCATTCCAGCAGTAGACGGCGCCATAGCAGTACCACCAGTCATCGGAAATCTCGCCGGACCAGTCGCTCACCTGCTCCACGACGTCAAGCGGACGATGGCCATGATATCGCTGATTATGGAGAAAGCAACCACGACGACGACGACGACGATGACGATGAAAACGACGATCACCATCACCGCAGATATCGAAACAGCCGCCATCGATCAAGATCAAGATCTTCCCGCCGCCGCCGCCACGGATCTTCCAGTAGATACAGGTCCTCTTCAAGACGCCGCCATTCAGACGACCGTCACCGGAAAAGCGATAGATATAGGGATTCTAGTAGGGATAGATCTAACCGAGACGATAAAAAATAAAGGGCATGTCAGATTCAGGGTACACAACCGAAATGCGATTTGTGGGCGGGGGTTAAAAATGATTGTGTGGGTGGCTTTTTGGGCCGGTTATCAGGTCGGCCTTTTTACTTTTTTGAACTTTTTTAATCTCTTCTCTCTTCTCTCCACTTTTAGATCCATGGTCGATACAGTTACTGATTCAGCATCCAAGAAAGCACAACCTAGTCGGAAAGGCAAGAAGGCGTGGCGCAAGAACGTGGATGTGACAGAACTGGAAAGCGGTCTTGAAACGCTTCGATCTGAAGAACGTGTGCGGTAAGGATGAAGTAATAGAATCATACAAACGGACCGATCGCTCAACTTCTCCTATCTAGTGGTACCATTGACGAACTTCCCGAAGAAGACCATTTCACTTTGGATGTTTCTGGCGACATTGAAGGTAAGCATGATCATACCGGCAAGCGTAAAAATGTCTCACTTAATTAATTTGCTGTCATAGTCAAAAAGCAGCTGAAGAAGGAACGACCTTTACGAGTGGATCAGATCCTTTCCCAACGATCTGCGGTGCCTCCTCTTGCGGGCCGTCATGTCCATGCACTTGTCCAACCGGTCTTTGGTCAGCCCTCGAAGCATCAAGAAAAGAAGGTCAACCAACTCGCCAAACGCAAACTGAAGGAAACACCCAAGCCCAAAGTGAAGAGGGCCAAAAAGACTTATGATATGTGGGACGAAAGTGAAGGTAAGGAAAACTAGATTGCTCAAGAGATGTAGGCAAGAAGGACTGATGGACGTGTTACTGTTATTAGAAACCTCACCTAGAGACGACTATTTGGCATCTACAAAACCCAGCAAAGTCAAGGTAAACCAAAGCAAACCGTACTCGAGACACTCCGCTAACGTTAACTTTTGACACATCACTCTACCCAGGCACCTATTACAATGGCCAGAATACCTAAAGTCATGCTACATAAGCCCGCCGTCGAAGTGCCTCATGGAGGTGCATCTTACAATCCCACTCAAGAAGAACACGAAGCCTTACTACAAAAAGCAGCCGATGTGGAGATCGCCAAGTACAAAGCCGAAAAGGCCCTCGATGAACAACTCTCTTACCGCAAAGAACTGGACGCCCTTCCCCACGAATTACAGCATCTGGAGAATCAAGATACCGCCACTATCACCCCACCTACTACTGAAGATGCCGACAACGACGACAACGACGATGCCAACACCGAGAAAACCAAGACGGAACGAAAGACCAAGGCTCAGCGGAAGAAGGAACAACGGATCAAGGAAGAACACACCACTTGGGAACGAAAGCAACTCGAAAAGCGACTTCGCCAAGAAATCGACAATGCCAGTCTGACGGCCCAAGAACTGGCGGAACGTGAACTGCTGTTGGACCGACTGGCGAAGGAGCGTATTGTCACCAAGGATCGCAAGGAAAAGGAAGGCTTGTCTCGCATCGGTCACTTCCATGTACAAGAAATGAGCATGGAAGTCCAACTAGAAGATGAACTTAGTGAAACCCTTCGTCAACTCAAGGTAAGAAAAGAACGCTCGACTACCATGATCCTCTTTAACCTTCTCTTTCTCTATGTGTGTATAGCCCGAAGGAAGTATCTTCAAGGATCGATTTGTCAGCATACAACGTAGAAATATCATCGAACCAAGATCACCATTCAAGAAACCCAAACGCAAACATGCCCTCAAGGTCTATGAAAAACGCTCCTACAAGACTTTTGACATGACGGAAAAGAAAAAGGAACAATACAAGGAAATCCAACGACGACGAATTCGCTCTGATTAGTTAGCTTTTGTATCATTACCATCATCATCATCATCATCATTATCATTATCATCATTATCATCATTATCATCATTATCATCATTATCATCATTATCTATAGCATGCTCTCTCTCCCCTCCATTTTGTACTATTCTACTCAATAAATCATTCGTTATGACCATTCTATCAGACTTTGGAGGAAGTTAATGAGCGGGATTTAAAAAAAGGGGGATCGTCACTTTTTGCATGAATCTTTTGTTTCTGCCACAACGCCTTGAGGAAACGGCACCAAACTATCGTCAAAAGAATCTAGCAGTACTAACTGGTGGGCAACATTCGTTGAGCTCTATAGTTGACGGTATGTTGCCGATTTCCCTCATTGCCAGATCAACTTTTTATAGCAGGGGTCACACAAGATCAGACGACAGACAAAGTGTATTTTTATCCTCATCGCCATCCCCAAATCCAAACTTTGCGCGGCCGGCGGAGTGCGAAATACCGAAATGTCAATGTAACAATCATGTAAATTAAAAAACATGCACGACATTGTATGGCGTCTAAAAAAAAAGTGGTTCACTAGATGATTTTATTAGGAAGGATGTTAAAGTGAAGGACTAGTAGTATAAAAAGTACAGAGAGATTCAAAACAACATTAGAAAACGGAGGGTAGACTTGTAACAGGGAGAATGTGCATGGGAGAAAAGGGGGGGGATGTTTAGATCAAGATACCAGCGGCAACAGCAGCCATGGCAATACCAGCCAAGGGACGGGTAAGAGAGCCAGCACCATTGGAAGGCTTGGATGAGGCAGCGGCTGGTGAGACGGCAGCGGAGGAGCTTTGGCCAGCAGCAGGAGCAGCAGAGGATTCAGTGGCAGGGGATGCAGAAGCGGCAGCGTTGGCAACGGAAACAGACGCAGAGGAAGAAGAGGCAGCAACAGCAGGTTCAGTGGCGTTACCGGCAGGAGTGGCAGTAGAGTTACCCGCACCTGAAGCTAAGGCACCAACACCCCAAGGGATCTTTTCACCTGAAGGTAGTAAAAGATGATGAGACTTTGTGACAGAGGTAGGAGAATGGCTGTTTTAAACTTACCAGTAGGTTGAGTGGCATGTTCAGGGGTAGCAAGTTGACCATCAGCACCAGTGATACCGAATCGAGTTGTCCAAGCAGATTGTCCAGCGCCTATGAGTGAGTGAGGTTAGCATCGATCTATGTAGCAATGGGTCAGCTCTTACCATTGGAAAACATGAAGAAGTAGATAGCAGCGTTGGGCTTGACTTCAGGGGCAGTCCAAGTGTACTTTGTGATTTTAGTACCATCCAAGTTCTATAAAGAGAGAAAGAGCGCGAGAGTGTAAATGTTAACAAGTCAAGAAGCATCCATTTCCCCTTCTTTGGCAATGTCCACCCCCCCTCCTCGATCTCCTCTTTCTTTTCTTCTCCATAATAACCTACAGAGGCCACGTTGGATAGGAAGACTTGTTGGTTGTTATCACCGGTCATGAAGTCTACAAGACAACAATCAAGGCTGTGGGTTAGATATCAGGGTCAGTATAGCATTTGGTGTCATCTTACCAATCTTGAAGTCCTTCCAGCCAGAGGTAATGCTGGGAGAAGTACCATCATCGGCTAAATGGTAGAAAAGAAGAAGGGTCAGAGTCTAAAAGAAGTTTGTTTGTTTTCTGTCTGATCGGCAGATCGGTGTGTTTGATTTACCCCAAAGAATGTCATATTGTTGACCAGACTTCCAAACAGTGCCAGGAGAAGGGTAAGATGGTGCCATGGAAGCTTCGGTAACCAAGGAAGTGGCGAGTAAGGCAGTAGCAGCAAGGATAAGTTTGTTCAACATGGTAGTAAGTAATGAATGGGAGGAATCAAAGGAAGGTGTGGTGGAAGGAGTACTAGAAATAGAAAGAGAGCAAGAGAGAGAAAAGATGAGATAGAAGAAGAAGAAGGGGAAGAGTGTTCAATTTATCTTACTTCGCCTGAGTGCAACATGAAGTGCCTTCTAAAAAAGGAAGCGAGCCAGCCTCTTTTAAAGCTGAGTGTCAATTCTCCCTAGTTAGAAATTAAACTTCGCCTTGTGTTCAATCATTGGTTAGTCAGTACAAACCTCAATGCATCGACACACTGCGATCCAAGCGCCGGGCACACAGATGTATTGCACAGACATATCGTCGACGCTTTATTTCAATGGTCATAAAGATTGTTGCTTGTCTAATGGAAGGTTGATGTTGTTGGCCAAGACGAGCTCCTTGATTCGAAGACGGCATCGACCTGCAGTCCCATCATCATTATCCCCGTGCCCACCGCGAAAAGAGTCCACAAAGTCCAGAACCCTTGTCGTGATTAGAGTATTGTCCAGCACCAAAGTATCGAGATCACCACGCATTGACAAAATCGCAAGTATATGATCATCCTTGATATCCCGGCCCGAGAGTGATAGCCAGTTCAGTTGATGTACAGGAATCCACGTCGTCATATCGTCCACTAGTCGACGGCACCGTTCGATCGCCAGGCGAGTGATCCGACCATGATCCCTATCCTGCTCTTGTCGCTGTCGGTGATGTTCGAAAAAGGCTACCATGGTGGCTGTATCCAACGTATCCATCCGCACCAAATGAAGTTCTTGTAAAGTCCAGGGCAGCGTCAGTAGGGAGGAGCATAGGAGAGGGGTTGTCGTGAATATGATCGTACGGAGTCCCACCAAACTAGAAAAGTCACATTCCAGCATAAAAGGGTAGCTTTCCAGAGCCCCAATCGACAGTGTGCGTAGTTGTTTACAGTGGCTTGCCATCCAGCGGATCGTAATTGGTTTCAGACTGGTTGGGTGACCGAGGGTGACAGACTGGAGATTCGGGCACCGTCGCATAAGTTCATGAGCACGCATATCCACCCCGTACTTGTTGATAGCTGTCATATCCAACGATTGAATGTAGTCGCCATACGGTAATACTTGTCGTCGAGATACAACCGCAAGGTAGAATCCAATGAACGTTACATACTTGTTGATGTGGTAGTTCCTACAGATAGAAATGACAAGTTCCCGTTAGTTATAAACGCACCCTTCCCCCGTACTCTTCACCATTTACTTGTAAACATGACTGCATACAAAGTGGGCCCAAAGCTTGTTGACGTTCATCAAGGTAAAAATAAACTTGTTGTCGAATCCGGGATCTGTCAGCGCCAAGTGACAAATGTAATGTTGTAGTTCATTGGGTAAAGTAACCGCCATGTTGAAGGTGCAAGAGGTAAAAGGAAAGGCTGACAAACCAAAGCCTACAAGTCAGGAAGAGCGGTGTATAAAAGTGTGAGAGATGGGTGAATGAAACACCGACAATGCCACCTGCTTTTTAAGCAACTTGCCTGTAGTATGAAGGATGGTAGCCAACACGCTCCAAAGCTGCTGATGTTCACTGAAGAGATAATGGGTACAATTGTTTAGTAAGAGGGTCCCTTGCAGAGTTGGCATTATTCACTCCCGTACCGAAACTTCTGAATCGTTCCCTGGTAATGCCAGGAGCTTTACTTCTACTACATGAAGAAAGCAACTTCAGTATAACATGCTTTTAGTGTGAATGTGTTTAGTACTTACCGACTTGATTACCGAGGTTAGTCGCCGCCGTCGCTGACATCTTTTGTCCCTGCCGTGTTCAGTCTTGTCAATGCTGCCACTTTGAGGTAGAGATCGTTACTGCTATATAGAGGTTCATTCATTCAGAAAAACAAAACATGGAAGATTAAGAGATGGTGTAACAAAGGGGAAAAAGACAGGAAGAAAAGAAAAAATGAAATTTCGTTCCATTTATACCAGATCTGGTCGGGGTTTCAAATAAGTTTGCGTGCTTGGATGGTGATCCTTTTTGGTAAGGAGATGCACTTAAGGAGCGCAGTTGTGGATTAACAAGCGGTTTGTTCTGCTTATCAAAGCATTCCGACCGATTGGAGTGGTACGTAACAAAAAAAAGTGGACTCATCCAAGGAAACCAGGCGTTCATGGTATCATGCAACAGGTACAAGGCACGTCCATATCCATGTCAAATTTGAACGCAGGTTGTCCATTCAGTTTGGGAGAAAAAAGAGAAACAAAACTTTTTTCAAATGCGTGGCTCGACCCTTTTTTTGGGTAAAGAATGCTTTATTCCTCAGAACTGAGATGGACAACCTGCGTCCAAATTTGACAAGGAAATGGACGTACTTCGTATCTATTTCATGATACCAAGAAACATGTATTCGGACGTCGATTGGACTCATGAACGAAAGGCAGAGGAATAAAAATCGACCCCTTGTTGGTGAGAGGGGAAGTGGGCGGGGCTTGAACATGTTAAAAGTCTCCACTTTTTCTAGAGTAAGGCTACTGTAGCAGGAGAAGAGTAAAGGTCATATGGATCAGGAGAGAAGTATACTTTATTGAGTAAATGAGACTATAATTAAGCCATATGTTCAAGTGTAGGGGCAGGAGTGACTTGCCGTGCGGTAACTAATGTAGTGTAATGACGTTGGGAATGGAGGAGGGGAGATGGAGGAGGGGAGAGCAGACTAACGGTTTCAAAAGCATCAAATGTGATGGACACAGGAATCAGGCCGAAGGATAGTGCACTTCAGCAGTGTAAAGGCTATGGAATCTACTATGGATGAGGTAAGTGCACGAAAAAAAACATTTCAAGGGTTCCCCCTGTTTTCCATATTTAAAGTTATTAAAACAGCCTTATCTTGTGATATAAAGCAATGGGAAAGTCGTCACCGTCGTCATCGTCTTAGTTATCGTCGTCGTCATCGTCGTAGCCGAGATCTAAAGTCGAAAAGAAAATGTTGGTCATGGTAAGCAAAAAGATTAGCAAGGCGCTGAGATGAGGTGAGGTAATCGTTCGTTCGGAGGGAGATCATCCGTTCGTTCAATCGTTCAATCGTTCGTTCGTTCGGAGGGGGGGAGAGGAAGGGGCAATGTAAATGACGAGGGAAAAAAAAAGTGATGACGAGTGGAAGAAGAAGCAAAGAAAGCCTTTGGTGGGGAAAAAGTCTTACTTATAGCAATTTTTTAAACCCCGCCGTGCCTAGGATTAGGCTTACGAATGAGAAATGGCTCAACCATGCAGACAAGATTCCACTATTGGGAGGATCCAATGGTAGAAACCTGGTGGTACATGACAGTTGAATCAGTACAGAGAAAACTCACTAATCTATTGTGTCTCTACTTGGAAGTAGCATTAGAAGCTTCACCTCCCCGCTTGGTTAGGCACTGGGACTTTCCCACTATAATTCACTTCAAGATGAGCCTAGCAAAGTCCTGATGGTACGCACATGATCATATACCATAGCAGGATCAGTCTGCCAAAAGGGAGCTCATTGCAATGCGCGGTTCAGCTACAGCGGCATTTGTGAATTCTGAATCGACATTTGCCGGTTTTCAGCCTGTTGAAAAACTTCGCCAGAAAAAGTTGAGAACCGCTTCGAAAACTTTTTTCGAGATGATTATGGGGTCATTTAGTCTACTGAATGACCTATCTTGAAACTTTAACGGTCTGCTCAGGAAGTCCGTACGAGCATGCACGTCCTATTAAAATTACGATTCGACCAGTTTGAAAGGTGAGGCCCATGGCTCTACTCAAGCGGGGGAAAGGTGATGGCCTGTGATGAGGAACGGTCATTAACCTACTGAATGACCTGCCTCGAAACTTTAACCATCTGCTCAAAAAAGCCGTACGAGCATGCACATCCCATTAGAATTGCGACCCGACCAGTTTGAAATGTGGGGCCCATGGCTCTACTCAAGCGGGGGAATGGTGATAGCCTGTGATGTGAAACGGTCATTAGCCGACTGAATGACCTGTCTTGAAACTTTAACGGTCTACTCAGGAAGGCCGTACGAGGATGCACATCCCATTAGAATTGAGATTCGACCGCTCTGAAATGCGGGACCCATGGCTCTACTCAAGTGGGGGAAAGGTGATGGCCGGTGATGAGGAACGGTCATTACCCGACTGAATGACCTGTTGTTGTAGTGGTGGTAAAATGGTAGTAAAGATAAAAGAAGACGATAAAGAAGTACGATGAGACTGTTGGATGATTTTTATTTTGAATAGGATGTGTTGGTCTATATATACTAAAAGGATTCGTTCATGATGTTATGTGTGAGAATTGAAGATGTGGATAGATACGAGATGGTACATTCTCTCTAGTTGTCTTATTGTGAATGCAGCTACTCTTTTATCTTCCGTTGTCATTGACTTGTTGTGATTACTGACTCATGTGGTTGGGTAGTGAATGGAATGGTGAACTTATCATGTTGTGTTTCTTGTCATTCTCCTATTCAGTTTGATTTGTGATCGTCGCTTCCGAGGTAGCTAATCTCGTTCCTGACGATCCCTTTCTATCGGAGTTTCAATTATTAATTCATGCAAGTTGAAATCTCTGCTGATCTATCTATTTATGATCATGTATCTTTTACCCATTATGTCATGATACGACACCTGTCTTGAAACTTTAACGGTCTACTCAGGAAGGCCGTACGAGGATGCACATCCCATTAGAATTGAGATTCAACCACTTTGAAATGTGGAACCCATGGATGTAACAAGCACAGGCTATCACCCTTCGCCTTTACGCTTGAGCACTTATGGGATTTTTCAAACTCCGCCAGGCCTAGGTTTATGAGAAATGACTCACCCTACAGACAAGATTTCACCATTGGGAGGATCCAATGGTAGGAATCTGATGGTACATGACAGTAGAATCTGTACAGAAAAAGCTCACTAATCAAATCTGCCTGCGTTTGGAAAATATCACAAGAAACTCCGTCACCCCGCTTAAATTGGCCCTGAGACGCTAATCACTATAAGTCACTTCAGAATGAGCCTGGCAGAGTCCTAATGGTACGCACACGATCATATACCATAGCAGAATCAGTCTGTCAAAGAGGAGCTCATTCCAATGCGCAGTTCAGCTGCAACGGCATTTGTGAATTCTGAATGGCCATTTGCCGTTTTTCAGCCTGTTGGAAAACTCCGCCAGAAAAAGTTGAGAACCGTTCTCAGGTTTTCATTTTGGTTTCGAAAACTTTTTTTCGAAAAGTTCATGGTGCTGGATGGTGTCATGAGCCTACTAGATGAAATGTCTTCAAACTTGAACGGTATGCTCAGGAAGGGGCTGAAGGGTAAGATAAGCACTCATGCTTAATCTATTTTTGGAATTGCGGCCGAGTAAAAGATCATCCGCAGGTGATTTTAGTATCATTCGACCGGAAATTGGA
>LT553219.1:101153-113733 GCA_900079185.1 Absidia glauca
CTCTTCCCCTCGTCATTACTTTTTTGCCTCCAATGTCATTCTCTTCACTCAAGGACGTCAAACGAGCGAACGAACGAACGAACGAACGAGCAATCGAACGAACGAACGGTAACTCTCCTCTTCTCACGTCATGTTAATCTTTTGCTTACCATTACTAACTTTTTGCCTTTTGCATCCTTCCTCTTTCTTTTGACACTAGATCGGCTACGACGATGACGACGGCAATAGGGACGACGACGATGCTAATGACGACTCCACCACTACTTCATGTCGCCCAAAAAGGCTCTTTTTAAAATTTTCAATTGTAAAAAACATGGGGAAACCCTCGCAATTTTTTTTTAGGTGGACTCCCAACCCATTGTAGATTCTGGTAGTCGAAGTTGCTAATGAAAGTGTGCCAATTCTTTGCTCATAGTCTTCCGCTACTATCACTGATACTTTTACACAGCTTGGCCGTCTTTGTCTATCTCCATTTGCTTGGTTTTTACAGTAGTTTAGTCATCCCCATTACAACTCGGCGCCAATTACACATTAGCATAATTACGGCCTCGAACGTAGACTGTACAGTAGCCATTCAATCATATTGTATCAATAAAGCGTAGTTATACATTCTTTGAAAGACTTTTTATCCCAACTGGTAAACCGTCGATGTTTTAAAAATTGTCAATGATGAGCTACCCGTCTGTAGTTTGGCCTATAATGTACAGGGTCATGGAGGTTATGAAGAGTTTTTGGTGAAATGTACAAGTAGATTTTATTCATGCAATAGTATTATAGAGCTATGGTATAGGCTATGTTTGGGGTCGTAGTTAAGCTAATGTCTACTGGCAACAAGTTGTAATGGGAATGACTAAACTGCTGTAAAAACCAAGCAAATGGAGATGGACAAAGACGGCCAAGCAGTGTAAAAGTACCAGTGATAGTAGCGGAAGGATATAGGCAAAGAATGGCACACTTTTATTGGTAAATTGGCGAAGAGATTCTTCAATGGAATGGGAGTGCACCTAAAAAATATTGTGAGGGCATCACCATGTTTTTCTTAATCCCTTGCGTCCGGTACTCAATCTAACTGTTCGTCCACCCCTGCTGCCATAGAGCCTATATTCGTTGCCATTTCGATCGATCTGCGAAGAAAAAGAAGGGTAATGATGGAAAATGTTAAGGTTAGTAATGTAAGAGAGAAGTGGACAGGATGCTGAAAAGGAGACTTACCCTAGCTGTCGTCTTCAAGGTCGTCATGCATAGTTTGTGTCAGAGGGAGTGCCATGGCAAAGCAGATGGTACAAAAAAAAAAAGTGATGGGGAATGAAAGAAGAGGGAAAGAATAAGATTATGCAAAAAGTGAAGACTTAATGCATTATTCAATCTCCGACAAAACCCATTTGCGCTTGAGTCGAGCCCTCCTTACCGCAATCGGTGAAAAAGCTGTGGATGGCATACGTTATAAAGTCTTAAAAAGGTACGAGTAGTACATTATGGGCAACTATCCAGATTCTTGGGTTTTTTTTAAGGCGGATGATGTTAATGACACATGGTGCGTGTGTTGGTAGAGTTCGAAAAGCAAAATAATCAAGTCAAAAGTGAGCTTCATTCGTCCAAATACTTGATACAGAGTGCAAGTCCTCATGTACGCAGAATTGAAGTAGTACCGGAGCGGCAGAAGCAAAACATCAGTCCCTTTGCTCAAGTTTGACCCTAGGAATCGAGGCAATAGTCATGGAGATGGTTTCGAGTAAGCTTTATTGACCAATTGAGACTATGGTTACGCTGTACGTCTAAGTGGGGAAGGCTGCGAAGGTATGTACGGGAGGTATTCAATGGAAGTGGCTAAAGTTGGAGGTGGGATTCATGACAGGACATCGCCCAGCAGATCGTATACACTTTTCGACATTGGCTGTGATTATTTGGTTGCAGGATGAGGTTTTCAGTTCACATGAGAAGTCTAATATCAACTTTATTGACGATATTTCAATGGATGGAAGCTAAGCTATGGTAGGGATATCTTTCTGTGCTATCTAAACTATTATCAAGGCTGGTATATGTTCAATCTGACCATGATTCGTCACCTATTAGGCTGGATTCGGTAGAGACAATGCTGCTTGGCGTCGAGGAAAGACCGGACACTGAGACATCTTCTTCGCCTTGATCCATATCGATATCGTGTAACAAGGAATCACTTCGCTGTTCGGCCATATCACCATTTTCACCACTGTCATCACTGTCATCGTAAGTGTACGTTTCTGTTTGATGGCCCATCAATGGTTTTCTAGGCGTCGGTGTTGTCATTGCTTTCGGTAACGTCAGTCGAAGTGGATACGTTTTCCCCTATAGATCAATCGTTACATCATCGGTTTCTGATACGTATCTTTTCAATACTTACTGGTAATAGGTAAATCCATTGACCATCAAAAGCTTCGACTTCTTGACCTTCTTCTTGCCCACTGTCGGTTAGTTTCTTGGGTAGTATTGCGTCGTCCAGAATGCAAGGATTTGAAGACATCTACCAAGCAAAGAATGAATGAATCGCAAGCTTGATGCACTTTCCCTGTATACTTACGGACTTTACAAAGCATCTCTGGTCACCTAAGAGCGTGATTTGGACTAGACAACAACAAGTATGAGCAAAGACAGACGGCAAAAGGCTTCATTTGCTATCTACTACCATGGTTACGGCTTAAACGCAAATCACCTTTGTTCACTTGTAGTCGTCCCAGTATAAGAGGTACATCCGGCGTTAGTTCATAAGTTGTGTTGGTGGTGTCATTGAATACGCTTCCCATAAAGATAAAGCCACTTGGTACGAAGAAGAAAAAAGGGAAGAGGCGAAAGAGAAGGAAGGCCCTCGAAAGAAAAAAAATCCGTCCCTTGATCGTCGATTTCAAGCGGCGATTGAAAAATCCCAAAGAGAAAGGAACGATTGGAATTTTCTTGTTCTCTTTCTCTCCATCTCTTTTCCCTCCCGACTTTTGACATTGTGTTTATATGTTGTGAACTTCGTGTATATACAATCCCATTTTATCTCCTTTACATTCCTACTACACATATTCTTTAATTCCTTTATATAGTACCCCCTTATTCTTCCGCCCCACGCTCCACTTTTGCCAACGACAAACAAACAAAACAAACCCAGGATGACTTTGCAAATTGACAACGCCCTGGCTTACCTGCTCATTACTTGGTACATATTCATGATTGGTCTCAGTATACTTGGGCAATGTGTTGCGTAAGTACAAATGGTCCGATGATAAAAGAGAAGCGGGGCTATCTACCAAGCAACATGCTCACACTTTTCTCCCGCCTTAGACAACTGCGTTATAACAAGAAACCGAAACCAAAGTCATCGAGTCTATCGGCGGCACTTGCTCCAGGTGTTTCCATCCTGCGGCCTTTGAAGGGCTTGGACCTTGAACTGGAAGCCAACCTCCGATCCTCTTTCCAACAAAACTACCCAAAATTCGAGCTGCTCTTCTCTGTGGCTTCTGCTGACGATCCTTCCATTCCCATTGTCCAACGGTTGATCAAGGAATACTCCAAGGTGGATAGTCGGTTGATTATTGGTATGATAGACAGGGGAATGTCTAGACGAGGATATTGACAAGTACCTTTTTTCATATCATGTAGGCGAACAGATAGTAGGCATCAATCCGAAGATCAACAACATGGTGACCTCCTACGACAGCGCAAAGTACGATATCATCTGGATTCTGGATTCCAACGTCCATGTCGATGAAGATACGTTAGGGCGATCCGTGGACGAACTCGAGAAACCAGGGATCGGATTGGTGCATCACCTTCCTATGGCAACGCAACCTTCCAGCTATGCCGCCCAAGTCGAACAAGTCTTTTTGAACACCAACCACGCCAAAATGTACCTTGCCATCAACACAGTGGGGATTGCGTCGTGCGTAATGGGAAAATCCAACCTCTACCGACGTTCAGATCTCGACAAAGCCGGCGGTTTGGCGGCGTTTGGAAAGTACATGGCGGAAGACAACATCGTCGGGGAAGCGCTCTGGGCTCAAGGATTACGCCATGCCATGTCAGCGGATATGGCTTGCCAGGTTTTGGGGAAGATCACACCGAAGGAGTACTGTGGACGGCGGGCAAGATGGGTGCGACTACGGAAATATATTGTCACGGCGGCCACGTTGACGGAACCCTTCACTGAATCGATTGTCTGTGGCTTGATGGGGTCTTGGGCGGCACATCATCTCTGGCCTCTGGCTGTCCCTTCCATGGCGTACTTTTTTGCTATACACTGGATGGCGTGGGGGATGAACGATTACTGGTTGTACCGTACCTTGTTGGATGCCTCATCTTCGCCTTCGCCCTCAGGGCCTGCCTCTGCTTCTGGTCGTGGGGACTACCGGTCGAAGAAACAACCTTCTTACTATTGGCCCGACTTTATGCGTGCGTGGTTGGCTAGGGAACTCTTGGCTTTGCCTCTTTATATCTATGCTATGGTAGGGACGGAGATCTCTTGGCGACACCAAAGGTATCGATGCTTGTCGGATGGAACTGCAATGGCCATATAGTGTATCTAGACAGTGTGGGGCAGATGGATGCTCTATATACGTGCTTATAGATCTCACTTGCTTGTCATCTTATGGATCCTCTTGTTAGCGTTAGTCATTCTCATTCATATTATCTATCTATACATTGTTTAAATAAAGACGTATACATATCAATGGACTTTGGGGCAAAAAGAGGTGGTTTATTGGAACAAAATGATCTTTTGGAAAGGGATGGGGCTAAATATAGATTCATACGGGCTTATTCGGGCTGGAATTGGGCAATAAGATGGACTTCGCCATGGGATGTCAAGCCTGCACACCGTAGTTAGTCAGATATCGGATTCAAATGTCTATAAGCTCTTCTACTTACCAAGTTTAGCGGGCAACTTGATCCAAGTATCGATGATCACTCCATTGTACGCATCAGTCACATCAAGTTTGCCTTCTCCAATTTTGTCAGAGCCAACCAAATCCTTATCGTTGACTCGAATCCTGAGCTTGTGTTCATGGCTTCCTTGTCTACATCCACACAGACAGAAAACTGAGTCATCGTTTTCCATTTTCATGTAGAACTTACGCAATGTTGAATGTGAAGGTTTCATTCCAAGTAGGATTGTTGGATGACTTGACTTCTTGAGTCCTTTGCTTGTACTTTTCATCAAAGTAGATTTCACTAAGGAGGCGGAGTTTAAACATGGGGACGAGAGAGAAAAAGGGGTTGCGTTTTCCAACTTACACGTAGGGATCGTTCTTGAACAGGTCTTCTTTGTGCAAATCCTTGGCTTCAACCACAGTAACACTGAGAACACCAGATGGAGCAGAATGAGAGGAGAGCATATTGATTGATGAGAATTGATGAAGAGAGAAGAAAGAGGTCTCCGTGAAAAGTCGGGTTTTATAGTTCTGTTCTTCGAAAGGATCAAGTGACCACTATGGGACCCTCATCAGTCCAGCCAATGAGTGGTTTGTTTGTTGTGATTGCACTATCATACAAATCAAACATACGTCCTTCGTTTTGGAAACGTTCTCAAATCATGCAAGATTCTCGTGAATTCACACTCCGACTTTTCTAAAATTAGACTTCTCACCGTCAAAGCGAATGGCATTTTTTCTTTATGATTTCATACCCTACCTATACACATGTGCCCATGATATCAATGTATCTGCAGCCACAATGAGACAAACCACACACCGAAAGTCGTTTGTTAGGCTGTTATAAAGAGCCAGACGCTCGTCCGTAAACACAACAAAAAACGAGAGTCCTGGGTGAAAGCGAGCGGTTTGGAAAAGGTGCATGCAAAACCAACAAAAGGTCTATTTTGTTTCACACTCACACTAGATAGATATTTAGAATTTGACGATACTGCATTTGCATTGTATCACCCCTCCAAAGAAAGCGTTCTGACCTGCTTCGAAAGATGTGCCTTGTGTCTGTCTGGGATTGAAATACTCACCTGCATGAATTTCTTTCGGTGTGGAACACCTACCGGCTAGTAGATCAAAGATGGTTTAGCGTACCTTGGTACGTATTCTTTTTGGCTACTATCCGGGCGTCCTTCTACGTCAGGAATTGCCAAAAAGTGGTAACATGAGGGAGGCATGTGTAAAAGGTGCGTTGAATTGCTGATGCTGACGCTGGTGATGGGAATAGGATTGTCGTATATGCAGTAAGTCACCTATAGTCGGTGGGTGGAGAGGCGGATCAACTTTAAGATCAGATTACACTAATCCGCGATCTTCGCTTTTAGTGAGGCGGGTTTTAAAACTCCGACAGGGATTCATCAGCATAATTGTCCTCAAGTAGCCCAAAAGTTTGCCCACCCTTTCTTTTGCTTCTTCTTTACTTTTGCATCACTTTTATTTTTCCATCAACATTAGAATGACTCCACAACGACAACGACAACGACAACGATGACGACGACGAACGAACGAACGAACGGTAACTCTTACTTCTTTACCATTCTGTTTGTCTTTTGTTTACTCATGATTAGCATTTTGCCTCTTCCCTATTTCATTTAGATTTTACATCCGGTACGACGATAAAGACGACGATAACGATAACGACGACGCTAATGACGACTCGACCAATGCCTTATATCGCCCATAAAGGCTGTTTTAAAAATTTTCAAATGTGAAAAACATGGGGAAACCCTTGAATTTTTTTTTCTTCTTGCATTCATCTTGTCCATTGTAGATTCCTTAGCTATTACATTGCTGAAGTGCATTATTCCTTGGTCCACTCCCTATGCCCACTACCAATGATACTTTTGGCGCCGCTGGCCTGCTCTCTCCTTCTTCATTCCCTGGGTCAAAACACTAGATTAGCCTTGCCATGAATCCTCCCTCTCCCCCGTCCGCCCGATCACTTAGAAATTACAATTTAGCCATACTCACAGTCCGTTAGAAGCATGTTCATCAATAAAACTTACCTTTTGACTTTGCTAAAACTCTTTGAAGACTACGTGCATTCCCATATGGAAATTAGACTGTTGTTGGTTCCCAGTAGACGGGATAAAGGCGGGGTTTGAAAAATAAAAACAAGTGACACAAAAAGTCGAGATTGAAGGTCGACAGGGACAGAGCATTCTCTTTTTCCTTTTCTTTTCTTTTTACAGCCCTCTTCCCCATCCCTGATTACTCATGCAGCGCACAGTCAAGAAAAGAAGAAGACAATGTGAAACCTGTATACCGTAAGTCTACTAGCAGCTCTTTACTGATGTATACTTACCTCCTTTATTTTGTTTTTGTGTCTAGGTGTCGTTCGTCTCGTAAACAATGTGACAAGGGCACTCCCTGTCGCAACTGCTCGGAAAACAATCGGAAATGTCTCTATGCCAAGGAATTCCCATACAGCAATCTCTCACAAGAACAACAGGCGTTGATACTGGAACGACTGTTATATGACACTAAAGACAAGTACGCTCAATTGAAGATGCACTACAAGAAACCCACCCCAGGCTCCTCATCACCAGCAGCAGGCAGCAAGAACAAACAACGAATGGACGCTGATGTATATGAATGGGCACGACAACAAACAATGACGCCCCTGATTGGTATCACCGACTGGTCTCAACGGCAGCAACAGCAACAGCACCATCACCACCCATGTGCGTTTGAACGAAACCCAAGACGACTAGCTCTGTCTGATGATTTGGACAAGGACATGGCCTCTTTTGCAGTATTTGGATTATCCGAACCCAGTGAATTCAGCATAGATATAGCCCGTTCGATGATCTCTGTGGAGGAAGTGGACACTTTGATTGCCATGTACAACGATTGCTATACCTTCTCCTCTCTGCCCGACTTTATCACACCTCACCTGGACGACAACGGTGACTACGACCTTCTTCTCAGCTCGGTGATGACGCTGATGTGCACGCATGCTGTCCAATGCCATACCATGAAGATCGATAATCATCAGCACCTCTCACATGTCTTTTATCACTACACAAGGGCACTCTTGACGGCGCGGATGGAACAACAAGCGGATATCATGTGCCTTCATACCCTCTTCAACTTGATGCTCTTCGAAACTGAAAATGGCTATCTAGAACAAGCTTCCTTATCTCGTCACACCATGACGGCCGTCATCGAGTCTCTCCACCATCATTATCCATCCATGTCTGTCTGGCAACAAAGTTTACTGCGTCATCTCCTTTGGGCCATCCATACCTCCGATGCTTCTCGTCACGATCTTCAACTCCAGTCTCACATCATTGGTAGCGCCTATATGCAAATCGAAAAGCAACGACCCGCAGAACATCCCGCCCAGCCTGTGGATCGACTCAAGGAAGAATACATCTATTATCGGTGTCGACTGGCTGAAATTACCCGACGTATCAATATGACATGTTACCATAGCAACAACAACAACAACAACAGTAGCAGCGCGGTGCCGGGCCAAGAGATCAAGGTTTTGGAAGGACATCTTTGGGACTTGTATCACGATCTGCCGAAATGGGTGGTAAATGGCCAGCCTTTGGAATCAGTAAACGACGAAACAACGACTCCTGGGGCTGATTCATGCGTGCACAGCCGTAGTCACCCTGCATGCGGAAGGACCCTGGACCAAGTTTGGATTCGACGACTCAGGTACCTGTTTCTCATGGAATGGCACAGCACTTTTGTATATCTCTATCAACTCTTTTTACAACCAACCGTTGTGGCGCCAGATCTTCTCCAGCAATTGGTTTTGGTGCGGTGTTTCGAGCACGGGAAGTATATGGTGGATGTCATGGCGCAATGGGTGGAGGATGCGGGGTATTCTGGTTGTTACTGCCTGCCTATCTTGCGCCCTTTGTTACTGGTCTCGCACGTGCATAGGTCTCTTTTGAAAACTGCTGCTTCGGAGGGTGTTCGACAAAATAGTTACGCCCTGATACTCAAGCTCTTCTCTGTGATCCGGGTGTCGACTCTGTATCCACTTTACAAAGATACGATCTTTGACTGGAACCTTCAAGAGGACGATCAGCATTATCTCCCTCCTACTTATCCTCAAGGTGGCTACCGTGGCAATCTTAATCATGGACAAGATGGTCATACTGGCTCTGGCAACACCCTTTATGCTTATACAACAACTTCATAGATGCATTCCCCCTTTTAGTCTATATACCCCGCCCATTTATTCATGTTAGTCTATTTGCCCCACTGTAATAAACATGCCAAGTGATTAATTAAAACTCCGCAAATTTGCTTATGATATAAGAAATTGGAAAATCCATTTGTTCTCTTTTCCTTCCTCCCTTTCCTACTTTTACCTAATCCAATGGAAGACACTACACCCGCCAAAGATGCACCTCCACACTCTGCTGAAGATACCAACACTTCTACAACAACGAACCCAACCCCTCCTCAACCTCAGCCTCAACAAGAACAGCAGTTATCACCATCAGCGACGATGTTGAAGGAAGCCTTCCCCACTGTCGACACTGATGTGATTGAAGCCATCCTCGACAGTCATCAAGGCAATGTGGAGAGATCTTTTGAAGACCTTTTACGCATGTCCGATCCCGACTATCGACCTGAACCACCAAGAGCGCAAGCCCAAGAAGAGGAAGAAGAAGCAACACCGACCATGCCCCCACGACCATCTCAGCAACAACAACAACCTGTATCGCCGGAAGAGCAAATGCGTTTGGATGAAGAATATGCGAAGCAGCTGGCATTGGAGGATGAACGTCAACGAGTACGTCAACATCGTAAGTAAAAGTAGAATGGTAAGAGGAGCTGTGAATACTAATGAACCGCTTTGTGTTTAGAATCTAGACAACAGCAACAACAGCAGCAGCAGCAACAGCAACAACCTGGTGAAGGATCTATGGATGAATTCATCAAGGATATACAAGGTAAACGGAGCATCAATACGTTGGACACTGGAAACTGATCTTTTCGTTTCGTTTATTAGAGGAACTTCCTATCATCAAAGAAAGAATGATCGAGGCCGGGAATGGTAAGTCATATGTCTTATCTTCAGCCTGTCGTCCTTTAACATGTCTATGATAGCTGCCAAGAAAAAGGTCATGGACTGGTACAACCAAGTCAAAACAAACCGAACCAACGAATCTGGCTTCAACAACAACGTCAACAGCAGCACCAGCAGCAATAGCAACTACGCCTACGGCGCCCGCTCATCCATGCCAACCTCCAATGCACAATACCGCGGTCTGCCCAGCGACAGGGACGACGATTACTTGCTATCTGGTGATATGAGCGCCCTCCATCTCTCGGACCACGACGTCTATGCTCAAACAAAAGGCGCCCCACCCACCGCCACCAAGAACTTTTACGATTATCAAGGCTCCGATTTTGATGCAACCGAGAATGTGATCCACGTCAACCCTCCTCCTCAACAACAACAGCAACAGCAAAATCAGGCGCAAATCTTGGCCGATGAGGAATTCGCTCGACAATTGGCCCAAGATGATGAAATGTGGCGACAACGACAACAGGAACGAGACACACCCGCCCGCAATTCGAACCTCGCCTCACCTCGAGTGATCGTCGCACCTCGATCTCCACTGGAAGAATACGATGAACAAGATAATAGAGGTAAGCGCCCCTTCTTTCGAAAAAACCTTACTGATGATGTCTGTAGAGAACGTGCCTTTAAATGCCTATAGCCGATCTGGAAAACAAGGTACCAAAAAGGACGACGAACCCGCTGCTCGGTCTTATGTGATTGGTGATTATGACGATTCGGATGATGGATTGGTGGATTTGGAGGACGATGACGATGAAGGTAAGGCAATTCCCAACTTTTAAAGCATAAAGTTTATTCATCCATTGTTGTTTAGATGCCGCCAAATTGGCACACAAGCCCGATGAAAAGACGTCGCCCAAACCTACACATTAGTTTAAACCTTCCTATATACACACCTACCTTTTTATAACCCCCCTCCCCGTTTTATGAATAAAGTGATGATCCCTGTTGGACCAATGTATGATTGACACTCTTACCTGCTTACTCCGACAAGCAAAAGTAGGTTTTTAAACTCCGCCGGTCGCATAAATACAAAGGATTCTCAAACCTATTTCTTTCCTCCTTCTTTTCTACTTCAGCACTTTTTACATCTCCAATGTCTTTTTTTTTACTCTTGCCGCCCGAAATGACACCGCTTCTGACGTGAACTCCTCCAACGACCTTGAACGACGAACGCAGAGTAACTATATCCCTCTTACCATCTTGTCCATCATTGTCTTACCATGACCAACCTTTACATTTTGCATCATTGCTCCTTTGTTTTTTAGTAAATCGAATAAGATGGCAACGGAAATAGTCTCTCCGGCACCAAACTGAATGGACATGGACTCAGGCTAGGGCTTGGCACCAAGGGATTACGAAAAACATGGCATTTTCTTTAGGTGCACTCACTTTTTCCCATTGTAGATCCTGTAGCCCTTTGCATTGCCGAAAAACACCACTCCATTGGACCCATTGACACTTTTGGAACCGCCGACCAACTCTCTTTTTCGTCATTCCGTTGGTCATCACACTAGTTTATCATGCCTCCTTCATCATTCCTTTGGTCATTACACTAGTTTAGCATACCCTTCCCACCACATGTAGCTTAGTCCTAACTTTATGGAATACAAACAGTTTTATTTGATAACAATACGTCTTCAAGAGGGGAGAGGGGATATTTTATGGATAAGGGAATGTGTATATACTAGGGTATAAGGGTCTAGTGGGTTTATTCTTTGGCTTCGACGACATGCACACCAAAGCGGCGTTTTAATTTCATGACATTCCAGTAGTACTGCCACCCCATGGACGCCAAAAACAGGGCAATGACAAACGCCATCATGACATAGGTGGGGATTCCAATGATATAAGCATTATAGTGGTTGGGGTTTCCATCGAAGATCAGTCGCCATGCATTGACAAAGCCGGTATGGGCAAAAAAGTCCAATCCCATGAAAAAGAGGTACACGCCCAAAAAGCTCGTGCTAAAGATGATGATGTAGCATTCCAAAAGGTACACCGCAAAGGCAAGGACAACACCGAGACCGACAATAAAACAGATCCGGGCAACTTCCTATACAATGAGGCAATCATGTCAGCTCCCCTAGGATCATGCAAAGGAGAGGGCGGGGATCAAAACTTACGACTTGGATCACCAGAGATTCTTTCCAGGACAATATAAACACCGCTAGGAAAATACCAGCCGTGGCTAAAAGAGAGAGAAAGAGGAGATTATGAGTGAATGGTTTTGCTTGCAGGAGCCCTTACTTACCACCCACTAGGTATAGTGCCAATGAAAACACAAACATAAAGATCGCCGCACCGACCAGCCCAAGACCGATACTGACACAGATATACACAATCTCCGTATGTGGGTAGCCAAACGCAGGTTCATTATTGGTCAACCCAATCCAGGTCATGGAGGCTAAAAAGAAGAAAAGGGTTCAGTGTCTCCTCTTTCTATTTCTTTTGAGTTGACTTACCAAACAATACAAAGCCCACAATACCCATGGTAGGCCGGAAAAATCGGTATCCAAACACAGCCAAATACAGTCCAATGATCATCAGCACAATCCCCGTAAAGCCTTGCGCTACACTGATACTT
>LT553219.1:123883-143924 GCA_900079185.1 Absidia glauca
ATTACTAACTTTTTACCTTTTGCATCGTTCCTCTTTCTTTTGACACTAGATCGGCTACAACGATGACGACGGCAATAGGGACGACGACGATGCTAATGACGACTCCACCACTGCTTCATGTCGCCCGAAAAGGCTCTTTTTAAAATTTTTAAATGTAAAAAACATGGGGAAACCCTCGCAATTTTTTTTTTAGGTGCACTCCCAACCCATTGTAGAATCTGGTAGTCGAAGTCGCTAACGAAAGTGTGCCAATTCTTTGCTCATAGTCTTCCGCTACTATCTCTGATACTTTTACACAGCTTGGCCATCTTTGTCCGTCTCCATTTGCTGGGTTTTTACAGTAGCTTAGACATTCTCATTCCAACCCGTCGCCATCTATACATTAGCTTAACTCCGGCCCCAAACATAATCTGTACCGTAGCCCATTAGACCCATTACATCAATAAAACCTTCTTGAATCATCCTACAAAATACTTTTTCTCAAATCCATAACCATGACAATACCATGTACATTATAAAAACCAAACTACAGATGAGTAGTCATCATTGACAACTCCTAAAACACCATTGGTTTACTAGTTGTAATGAATCTAATGACACGTACATGATCGTAAGGTCTATCTTCGCATACATACAAGATTTTATTGGTACAACAGGATTAATGGGCTATGGTACAGACTATGTTTGAGGCCATAGTTGAGCTAATGTGTAAATGGCGAGGGCTGTAATGAGATTGACTAAGCTACTGTAAAAATCAAGCAAATGGAGGCGGACAAAGACGGCCAAGCTGTGTAAAAGTATCAGTGATAGTAGCGGAAGACTATGAGCAAAGAATTGGTACACTTTCGTTAGTAACTTCGACTACCAGATTCTACAATGGGTTGGGAGTGCACCTAAAAAAAATTTGCGAGGGTTTCCCCATGTTTTTTACATTTAAAATTTTTAAAAAGAGCCTTTTTGGGCGACATGAAGCAGTGGTGGGGTCGTCATTAGCATCGTCGTCGTCCCTATTGCTGTCGTCATCGTCGTAGCCGATCTAGTGTCAAAAGAAAGAGGACCGATGCAAAAGGCAAAAAGTGAGTAATGGTAATCAAAAGATGAGCATGACGTGAGAAGGGAAGAGTTACCGTTCGTTCGTTCGTTCGTTTGTCGTTGTGGAGAAAAGAGAATGACAATGTGGAGGCAAAAAAGTAATGACGAGGGGAAGAAGGAGCAAAATATAGGTGTGCAGAAAAAATAAATCTTGTAGCCGATCGGGGTTTGAAATACAGAGTGCAGGCACACATTGCTGGAGTGTGTGGGCAGGAGCGGTTCTATCTTCATTTCAAGTTGAGTCCCATCTATGACCGGAACTGAAGTCAGGGACTCAGAGAGTCCCCGCCATGTTAGTCCTTATTGTCAGCAAAATTCAGGATACGCAGGTTGGTTCTGTCCGGATGGTTCTGTCTGTAGCATTCCCCATTTTTTAAGAGTTGCTTATTTCTCAGAACCGAGACGGACAGCCTACCGTCAAATTTCACAGGTTACATGATTCAATGTGCATATCTATCGACTGATACTTAGTGACAAGCATTTGTATGTCGTATGCGACTGTGAACGCTCCGAAAAGCTCATAAAAAGCGACTAATTGGAGTGGTATAAAATATAACAAGCCGTCCAAGGAAACCAGGCTTTTTTGGTATCAGTCAATAGATTAAACGCACTGTTAAGTCTATGTCAAATTTGAAGTTGGGTGTCCATTCCGTAGCCTTGAAAATCGAAGCGGCGTTTGAATATTGGCCGGCAGGAAAGTTGTGACTGAGCGCAGCTTGAGTTCCGCCGTCTTTTTTTCCTCGGTGTTTTTCTTCTTTCTCTTCTGTTTCTTAACATTTCATCTCATCATGTTTAGATCCGCTTTGACTGCCCACTACAACACCATCCGCACTTTTGCATCTCACAGCATTGAAGCACCTAAAACCAAAATTGGACTTGGCAATCTAGCAGATAATGCTGGCGCTGTTTCTGAGGTAAGCATTCAGGCATCGAAAAGCGATTGATTGACCAGTCTTGGTTTCCATTAACATACTCGTTCTCTTTTAGCGCACTCGTGTAGGGCGTGGTCCAGGTTACGGTAAAGGGAAAACAGCAGGGCGTGGGCACAAAGGTCAAAAGGCTCGGTCGGGGAATGGACAACCTGTCCCTTGGTTTGAAGGTGGTCAAATTCCTCTGGTCAAGCGTCTACCCAAACGTGGGTTCTATAACATGTATGTACGACAATGATGTGAATCAATCGAATACAGGCACAAGAATAACGAACTAACTGCTTATACTCTTTGCTAGCCACGGAAAGGAATACCAGGAGCTCAACTTGGATCGTCTCCAACACTGGATCAACACTGGCCGTATCGATGCGACTCAACCCATCACCATGAAACACTTACTCGACAGTCGATGCATTCACAAGATTGAAGATGGTGTCAAAATACTCAGTGCGGTAAAATTTGCATTGATACCCCTTAGTGATCGATCCCCTCACTCACATTTTTTCTTCTTCCATCTTTTGACAGGGTGCAGAAACATTTCAAACTCCGATCACGATTGAAGTATCCCGTGCCTCTCAAAAAGCTATTGAAGCCATTGAAAAAGCCGGCGGTAGCATCACAACTCGATATTACAACGCCTTGGCCTTACGTGCCACCGTCCATCCTGAAAAATTTGTCAAGATCCCCAAGTTTGCTGCTCCCCTGCGAAAGGAAGACATCAGTAAGTTGTCATGAAAGGGCAAAAGATGTATCTGACCATTCCCTTTCTAGAATACTACTCGGACATCAAGAACCGTGGTTATCTTGCCCAGCAAGAATCTTCCTCTGCCTCAAATTAAAGATCTAGCTGCTGTTTTGTATCATATTATCATCCTTCATCGTACTCACTTGTAATAAAAAAGTATCTCCTTCTTTCTCCCCTGTTAAAAACTTCTTTGAAAGTAAGATAATAAGAGATTTGTAGATGTTTGATCCTGGTTGGTTGTACGATCTCTTTTTTTTTATGGATCTTACTCGGTGGAAGTTTACACGGTGATTGTTTTTCATTGGTTAGAAATTTCAAATCCCGCTTTTACATAAAAGACGGGGAACTCCACTTTTTTTTTCTCTGGTATCTTTCTCTTCTTCTTATTCCCCCATTTACCATGCTTCGTACCCTTCTTACTACTGCTCGCCCTACCTCTGTACGTGTGGCTCGTCCTCTCACTGCCAATGCTATCGTAAGTAACCACCTCTCCCGCTCCACGTCGAGTCCATGTCTTTTTTTGTTTTATGCAATGCTTCTCCTGTTAACGCTCTTCTCTATCGTCAGCGTCAATACAGCTTCCCCGTTGGTCAAAAAGAGGTAAGTCGTTGACTGGTGTTTAGTGCTTCTTTAACACATCTTCTCACTCTCTGATTGTATAGTTTTTGAATGAAGACCTCAAGAAAGGTGACCCTGAAATGTACAACATTATCGAAAACGAAAAGAAACGTCAACGCGACAGTGTGGTGTTGATCCCTTCTGAAGTAAGTTTGACTATGAGAATGGGTCGGAGGATCATGATATTTATCTTTTTGAATGGATCGATAGAACTTTACCTCCAAGGCCGTCATGGATGCTCTCGGTAGTGTGATGCAAAACAAGTACTCTGAAGGCTACGTTGGTGCCCGTTACTATGGTGGCAACGAATTCATCGACATGTCCGAACAATTGTGCCAAAGCCGAGCCTTGGAAGTCTTTGGACTTGAAAGTGATAAATGGGGTGTCAACGTCCAACCTTTGTCTGGTAAGTAGAACAGGTCTTTCCATCAAGTATTGGTACTGATTCTCTTTGCCATGTATGATA
This sequence comes from Absidia glauca, assembly GCA_900079185.1. Classification (NCBI taxonomy): domain Eukaryota; kingdom Fungi; phylum Mucoromycota; class Mucoromycetes; order Mucorales; family Cunninghamellaceae; genus Absidia; species Absidia glauca. The sequence goes on from LT553219.1 coordinate 127,734, forward strand.
GGTGCTCCTGCTAACTTGTACGTCTATGGTGCCATTATGAAGCCCCATGATCGCTTGATGGGTCTTGATTTACCTCATGGTGGTCACTTGTCACATGGTTACCAACTCCCCAACAAGAAGATCTCTTATGTCTCCTCTTACTATGAAACCTTACCTTACCGTTTGGATGAAAAGACCGGTCGCATTGATTATGATGAATTGGAAAAGAACGCCATCCTCTTCCGCCCCAAGGTGATCATTGCCGGTGCCAGTGCTTATGCCCGTAACATTGACTATGCTAGAATGAAGAAGGTAAGACTTGTTTGGATTGGTTAAAATGTTAGAGATGTACTGAACGGGCCACCGTTCTTCTTCATAGATCGCCGACAAGGTTGGTGCCTACTTGATGGCTGATATTGCTCACATTTCTGGTAAGACCCCCGAATCAAAGAAAGAGGCATTAGTATCCTCACACTGTTTTTGCTTTTTTGTTTAGGTCTGATTGCTGCCGATGTCTTACCCGGACCTTGGGAACATGCTGATATCGTTACCACCACCACTCACAAATCTCTCCGCGGTCCTCGTGGTGCCATGATCTTCTACCGCAAGGGTCTTCGAAGCGTCGATAAGAAAGGAAAGGGTAAGTGAATCGGCCCTGATGAAGAGAACAGAGCTAGCTATGTATCCAGGTACTGACAGTCCCTTTCTTATTTTATAGAAACCCACTATGATCTGGAAAACCCTATCAACCAATCCGTCTTCCCCGGTCATCAAGGCGGTCCTCACAACCACACCATTGGTGCCTTGGCCGTTGCCTTGAAGCAAGCCCAATCTCCTCTCTTCAAAGAGTACCAAGGCCAAGTCCTGAAGAACAACAAAGCCTTTGCCGACGCCTTTGTGAAGCTAAACTACGAATTGGTGTCTGGCGGTACTGATAACCATTTGCTGTTGGTCAACTTGAAGCCCAAGGGTGTGGATGGTGCCCGTGTCGAACGTGTGCTCGAACTTGTCAACATTGCCGCCAACAAAAATACCGTCCCTGGTGATACCTCTGCTCTCCGTCCCAACGGTCTTCGTATCGGTACTCCCGCCATGACCAGCCGTGGCTTCAAGGAAGAAGACTTTGTCAAGGTGGCCAACTATATCGACCGTGCCGTGACCATTGCTGTGGATATCCAAAAGTCCGCACCCTCCAAGCTGTTGAAGGACTTCAAGGCCGCTTGTGATGGTAACAAGGATATCGAAGCTCTGAAGACTGAAATCACCGCATTCTCCTCCCAGTTCCCTCTCCCCAGTGTAGAATTCTAAACTGGTTAATGTTAGATTGTCACCTCCCCCTTTCCCTTTTACCATATTGATCTCATAACTCTTAGCCATTAGATGTGCTGTGTTACATAACCAACCACTCTCTCTGCCTCTTCACTACTATTGTATTATCATTCTGTCAAATAAAAGACCAAATAGAAACAAACTCCTCATTGAATCCCTTTGACAACATTTTGTTCATGCAGGCGGTAGGCCATGACTTGAATTTTGTGTACAATTTTTTTTTGCTCTGTATCGAATGCTTGAATGAATACAGCTCACTTTTTGACTTTACCACTTTACTTTTGAAGTCTCCGAATTTTGAGGGAAAGTGAGCGGAGTGTGAACAATGCACATTTTGCAACCCCCGCCAATTTTTCCTCTCACCCACAAAATTCTTATTGTCCGCAAAATTTAGGAGATGCGGCATTGATCTATCATAGGACAACGAAACCTAACCTTTTTCAGTACTCTCATGTCAAGTCATCTGGTCAAAGGCGCTCTTTTTTTTTTTGGGTGGGAACGCATCTTTTTCCCGCCCTGATCGCATCATTTCGATACAAAATTGAATGACCAAAAAAGTGGCCATAAAATAGCTGCTGTCCATTTTGCCCTTTTTTCCCTCCCCGTAACTACTTGCGCAATGGTCAATAGTGGCATTTTGGAGGATGAAAAACGAGAAAATTTCTCTATCGTAGCCAACCCAAGTTCGAGCTCCGCAGGCTATGGTAGCATGTTTGATGACAGCTCAAAAGACCAGCCCTTTCATGAGGAAAGCATCTTTATGGAAACCGACACTTTTACGTGGACCGAGGACGAAGAGACAAAGATCCTCGGCAAAATCGACCGCCATTTGATGTCGTTTGTGCTGCTCCTCACTTTTGTACTGAACCTGGATCGAACCAACCTGTGTAAGTAAGGTAGATAGAGGCAAAAAAGATGATCTGACTGACCGACAAGCATGACTTTTTTTAGCAAATGCCCTATCTGATAACATGGCGGCAGATCTTGGGTTTACCAACGATGGCGTCAATCTCTCGATCATGGTGTACTCGATCCTTTTCACATTTTTCACACTACCTTCAAACGCTATCACTAAAAGGATTGGGGCACATCTTTGGATTCCTATCATGATGACCTCCTGGGCCATAGTTACGTGGTGCCATGCACTTATCCAAGTAAGGCGGAGTTTGAATATGCAAAAATGTCCAAATCGGGAATTTGACGTCTTCATGCGAATAGGATTTCACGGGATTCATGATCGTTCGTGCATTGATCGCTGTCACTGAAGCGGGATTCATCCCAGCGTGCTTGGTTTACCTAACTGCTTTTTACAAAACAAACGAACTGGCGACCCGTTTGGCTTACTTTTGGGGTGCTCAGGCTCTAGCAAGCTGCGTCTCGGGCATCATGTCCTTTTTTGTCTTTCGTTTGGAAGGCGTGATGGGACTTGAAGGTTGGAAATGGCTCTTTTTGACGGATGGTATCCTTACGCACTTGGTTGGTTTCTTTGCCTTGTAACTCATACTTATGCCGAACGCTCTTGCCCATCCAGACTCATCATGCCCCTTTTTTTCATTCATAGCGCCTACCTTCCGGATTCACCGGCAGGTGCCAAAGAATGGCTTACTCGAAGAGAACGCCGGATCGCTCTTCTTCGTATCCTCCGTGATGATGATGCCAAAAAGGACCAGCACAAACCGTTGACATGGTCGGATGTCGAGCTGGCTTTGAAGGATACCAATTTGTACGTACACTTGGCGATCGCTTTTGTAGGGTAAGCTAGAAAAAAAAAATTGAAATGCCGCCTTCCTAATCAGGATCCTTTTCAAAAAAAGGCTGATGCCGCATATACCCATGAACACTTATCTGCCTTCTATCATACGATCCTTTGGTTTTCCTTCTACCACAGCCAACCTGCTTGCCGCACCTGCTGTGATGATTGGCCTGGTCTTCTCCGTATGGATTGCAAAAAGCTCGGACCGTCATGGTCAAGTGGCTCTTCACGGATTGGTCGGTGCTGTGTGGAGTTTGATGGGCTTTTGCTTGCTAAGATTTGTCTTACCCGAACATGTACAAGGCACAGATGGAGTGACTGGAGGGGTTAGCAAATGGGTATTCTATGCCGTGAACTTATTCACCGCGGCGGCTCCATCATCCCACGGTATGCACATTGCTTGGATGTCAAGGTAACGTTAAGAGGAGCTTGAAATCCCGCCCCTTCGACTCACCGATTCATGCAAAAAGTAATCTTGCCCCAGTAGGAAAGCGGACTTTGGCCCTGGGCGCTATTATCGGAGCTGCAAATATAAACGGAGTTCCTGGATCGATGATCTACCGTAAGGTTTTTGCATGAATGACGATTCTGACTGCGACTCTCATCATTCTTCATTGATAGAGTCCAACGATGCACCCAGATACCATCATGGTAACTTGATATGTGTATACCTTTCACTAGCCACACTCCTTCTATGGCTCTTTCAGCGTAGTCGCTATGTATACATCAACAAGTCAAGGCAGATTAAGTGGGATAGCATGAGCGATCATGACAAACATGTCTACATGTTAACTACAACGGACCATGGTAACAATCGATTGGATTACCGCTTTCATCTCTAGTCACATGAGTTCATGCAAACCAGACCACACACCATAGCATGTCACCGTACAAAGTTCTTTGTTCATGTATTTTTTATTATTGAAACGATATAAAGAGAAGCATCTATTCTCAAATAATATAGACTAGGGGGACGTATATACAACTATATACTTGGGGAAGGGGATACTAAAGGGTAAGCTTGAAGGGGGCAGCGATCAAAAGAATAGAGGCACACCAAACGACGGATCATTGGTCATCACCATTGCGAGGAGCGACATCGTCCACGCCAGAGGATTCAGGGGTGCCATACTGACTAGCATTATCATCATCAGATTCATCCTTATCCACTTTGACGTCGTTCGCTTTGGCTTCGTTCTTTTCTTGCGGAGTTGGTTCAATGGCGGGGGGTTCAGGCTTCAGCTTGGTATCGTCGTCCTTCTTGGGTTCTTCGGCCTTGTCGTTGGTGTTGTTCGAGCCAGAAGAAGCATCTAAGCCAGCGTTCATGAACAGTGTTAGTTTTCCATTCTGTTCCACTATTACATTGTCGTTTACCTTGTTCTGCGTCGTTGATGTCCTTTGTGGCTTTATTTGCTGCTTGGATGATAATGTTCATGTCGTTCAAGATGTTGTAAGGTATGTATGAAGTACCCCCTTGGAAACCAGGGAAGTTTTCGAATGGCGTGTTGGCAACAAAGTCCGGATACTGAATGGATGGCTTATCACCGCCACCAGAAACACTAGAAGTAGGGATAGGGGTCGTACCATTGGGTTGCTGTGGAGACGACGTTTCTAAGAAAGAAAGGACAAACCAGCATATGAGCGCTACTGGAAGATTGGATTTTTCTTGATTACCTTCTTTCCTCTTCTTGTAAGGTCCACGTCGGGTTGATTGTTGCCTTTTCTTGCGGACGGAGTCAACACAGGTTTCAGCATATCCAAACTTCAAACAGCGCGGGCAAGGTCTTTCTGAAGCACACTTTTTACAGGCCTTTTGACAGTGTACTACAAGTAGAATAAAAAGAATGAGTCCAGGGAGCGAAAGGTATCTATTAAAAGAGGTAGCAACTTACCGCAAGCATTACGCACTTGGGTTCTTTTGCCTTTCTCTGCAAAGTTAGGAGTAGCAGAGTTCCCAGTGGAAGACGCGTTGATACCGGAAGTAGGAGGGGCTTGGGTTTGGGTTTGAGACATTGGTGTAAGTGACAAGCAAAAAGGCTAGTAGGTCTATAAACAACAAGGACAATGAGCATTAGTCTAACAGACACCCGTATCCCATCTCTACGCAAAGGTATAGCCTTTCATCTCTTTTTCTTAACTTACCCAAGAGAATTAAAGAAGGGATTCGAACCAAAGCAGATAAATGAGGATGGGGATGAGCTGAGTTTGTTTCTACAAAGAGGAGGACAGCAAGGATTAGTAGGTTAGCAACATGGAGAAAGCAAGATCTACCTTGAAAGTGCGAAGAATCAAGGGCGGCAGGTTTCAAGAAGATAAAGGGTGCGGAGAGTTAAAAGAGAAAGAGACAAAAGAACGGACACAAAAAAAACTAGCGTCTTTTGTAATTCTACGCCCTAATATGATTGGACCAATCAGATTCCGCTTGCAGGAAAACTAGTTCAACCTCCGCCCAAATCAGAATCCAGTGTTGCTATCCTACTACAGTGCGTTATGTTTATTACGTTACAAGTGATATGATGGCTAATGCAAATGGTACATGATCTATAGCTATGTATCTATGTATCTATGTATCTATGTATCTATGTATCTATGCACCAGTCAGACAACGGTGGATGATAGCGTCTTTCCTTCTTGATAGGCCCATGTTACAGAAAGGCAGGCAAAGCAGACAGTCAAGGGTCAGATCGATAATGTTCTATTAAAAGATAGTGAGAATATACACTTATTAAGTGGTTCGGCTACTTCTGAGGTTGAATTGGCTGCATGATTTGGTCGAATCAGTCTCCGCCACCAAGGGTTGACCAACAAGTTTGGCTGCCACCATGGCCAAGCGCTAATTCACTATCAAAGTCATCACCATTTGCGTCATTGAAGAGAGACACCATCCGTCCATGGAAGAAGAATGACTGCATTATACCCTCCGACAAGTCCATATTCGCATATCACCTAACGTCATGTAAAAGAACAACGGGGAGATTAGATCCAGAGAATAGGGTACGCCAAGACTTTTTTTTTGTTGGGTCTTACCCAGGCCATTCAAAGTGCATTCGTCAGTACTAATCGTGGTATTTGTTAGCGCAGTAGTCAAGTGGTGAGTCTATGATGACGAGTGCTATAGTGATGAGGTAGCATGACAAAGTGAAGTATAGAATGCCGAATACAGAAGAAAGGAGAAAAGAAATGAGAAGGATTGTTCCACCGGACCTCGTACATCAAGTGATAAATCGGAGTTTGAACCAATCAGATATAATCATGAGAGAAAAATGCCGCTGTCCTTTTTTCTTCTCTCTTTCCTTTTCTTTACTGCTTCTTCTATTTTGTGATTCCCCTCCCTCAAATCAAGCAAGAATGGGTTCACCAAAGGATTATATAGCCTTACCTACTTCTGATGTAAAGACTACTGACTCTCCACCACCGCCATATGAAGGGAACAAATCTCCTTGGTACCGTCGTCACTGGAAAGCGGCTGCTCTGCTATTTACCTTCGCCACTCTCCTCATTGTTGGCTTCTCCCTCCACCCATCCTGTCATGGACAAGTACGTTAACAAAAAAGTGTATCATGTATCTTTGACTAATACTGTTTCGTTTGCTTGTGTGTATAGAAACCTCCCAGAATCGTTGACCTTGGCTTCCCCCACGACAGCCAACATGAAAACTTGGCCGCAAAAGATCTGTCATTCATGATGTCGAAGCTAGTGGATAGAACCAAGCACCATGATAAAAAGCATCATCATCACAACCATAATCATCGCAAGCACCACGATAAGCATGGTCCTGCACACCATGAACACCACCGTCACCACCAGTCTGATCACGATATGCCCCCTCACCAACTGGCTCAACCTGAGCACGACCAACCTCCTCACCATCAACCGGATCATGGAGAACATCCTCACCACGAGTCTCACCGTCATCATCATCATCATCATCAACACCCTAAGCACCCTGAGCACTCTGAACACCCTGAACACCACAAGCACCACAAGCACCACAAGCATCATCATCATCATCACAACGAAAAGCGCCAGAACGAAGACGATGAAGAAGTGTATGTACAAAAGCTGCCAACCCACAACCGCTACCAACCTCCTCATGGTCTCCAACGACGAGATGAGCATCAACAATGGAAGCAAAGCTACACCCTATCCCCTTCTGCCAACGCCTCTCTGCATATCAAGACTTTTATGTTGCATGAATCGTTCCAAGGAAGCGTTACTCTCCGACAAGATACAACTGGTGTGGAACAAGATATCACTGTAACCTGCTCTATGAACAACGACGAAGGAGACGCTCCCATCCGATTCTCCGCCACCAGTGGTCCTCGCAACTTCTTCCTCAGTGCTCATCCCTCCTCCAAGAAGCCTCCTACAAGTCTCCATGCCTACTCGATCGACATTGTCCTTTCCTCAAGCATCAAGGCTCTAGATCGTCTCACCATTGAAATCAACAACGGAACAATCACCATTGACGAGTCTCTCCGCTCCACGACCTTCCAAAGTGTCTCGCTCGCCGCCTCCCATGGTGCCATCTCAGTCGACGTAAACTAGATAAATGATATAAATGTGATACAAACCCACAACTAATTGTCTGATTTGACCATAAAAATAGAACCTCGTGGCTAATCGCATCACGGTGGGAACTTACTCGGGGGTCATCACTGGTACTTTTGAGCCTATAGAACGTTTGGCCGTCGGTGCCTATCGCGGTATGTCAAATGTACGTCTCCTGCAATCGTCTTCTCTCTCTCCTCTCCATATTGCCTCTTCTTCTCCTCATGGTACCTCTACTTTATCGTTGGTAAGTACTTTGATCATTCCCCCTCCTTCTCCTTATTTAACTTTTCTCTTCCCCCCTCTAAGGAACGTGGCGTATTTGAAGGTCGTTTTGTGGCGAAAGGCCATCATGAACAGGTGCCAAATGTGAACTTTACTTCCAACGACCAAGAAAACTATGGTTATGAAGTTGTCGACGATCGTGTCTCTGGCTGGCTCTCCAGCGATGACAAGCCGGATCGATTGGTTATCCATGGCCGCAAAGAAACCAACCTTATCTTTGATTAGTTTGTAGCACTTTAGTCTGTTTATCTTGTTTCCAGTATCTGTATCTAAGTAGTTGTCAATAAAAAGTGTCGTTTTGACTTGATTCATTGGCCAATGCACCAATTTTATCAGTTTATGCTACCTGATAACTGTGTATTCCCTCTTGGTTTATAGAACACCTTATATCTAATTTACGGTTGTCGAGGTATCAAATGGCCAAAAAAATCATAGCCCCCTTCATCGAGAAACAATGGATTTCAAACCCCGCTCCTGGCTACAAAGGATCATTTCTTCCAGCCGATCCTTTTCCTTCCTTCTTTACTTCATCACTTTTTTCTTTCCATCAACATTAGCACCGCACCACGAACGACTCACTATCCATGCAACAGCCTTTAACAACGACCGCAGGGTAACTCTCTTCTCTCGATTTTGTCGACCATTGTCTACCATGACTAACATTTGCATTTTGCATCATTGCTCAATTCTTTTCTTAGGCGATCGAATGGGATGACAACGGATATAAGCTTTCTGACGCCAGGACATTACCACCGACGCTTTTGGTACTGCTGGTCAGCGCTCCCCTCCTTCAAATCTCATTGTCATGACACTGGGTTAGTCATTCCATGTCCTATACCGTATATACCTTTGCAGCCTCCCTTCCCCGTAGATAGCTAAACATAGTCTCTTTCACTCAATAAAGCTTATTATTATCTCATAAAATTCCAGAGCAACCCGAATAGCCACAGTTATCCATTGGTTGAGTCCCCATTATGCCCTAATATAGTGTCGCCCACCCATTGACCCATTATATCCTATCCCATCACCTTCGTCTCTAATCTCTTATCCTAAACCATTATCCATCTATAACTCCTATCCTACCCCATTCTTTTGATACCCTGGCGGTTTGTCGTATTAGGCACTAGTTAGACCAAAAGGTGTCAACACCACAGTTCAAACTCCGCCAAGCGACGAAGTAGACAGTAAAAAAGGGCCAGGGCTTGACGCACTGAGTGATTTGTACCACTACATATCAGAGTCTCTACGGTCACTGGAGCTTATTCAAAAGAACAAAGTCATGAAGATGGGACAAAGTAGGGTTTTTATTGGCTGAATGACTATGCTAAAGCTACATGTCCTAGCGGATGACAGTGAATACAAAACTTGTCATGGAGTGACTAATCTAGTGTAATGAGCTAATGAAAAGGGAGGGGGAAAGCAGACCAGTGTTATTTAAAGTATCAGTAGTGGTAGGCGTTGGGAATGGGTCAAGGGATAGTGCACTTTATCGGTACAATGGTTAGGTAATCTACTATGGAAAAGTGAGTGCACCAAAAAAAAAAATTGCGAGGGTTTCCCCATGTTTTTTACATTTAAAAATTTTAAAAGGGCCTTTTTGGGCGGCATGAAGCAGTGGTGGAGTCGTCATTAGCATCGTCGTCGTCCCTATTGCCGTCGTCATCGTCGTAGTTGATCTAGTGTCAAAAGAAAGAGGAACGATGCAAAAGGCAAAAAGTTAGTAATGGTAAGCAAAAGATGAACATGACGTTTGAAGGGGGTGAGTTACCGTTCGTTCGTTCGTTCGTTCGTTTTTCGAAGTGGAGTAAAGAGAATGACAATGTGGAGGCAAAAAGTGACGACGAGGGGAAGAAGGAGCAAAAGTAATGTACGGGCAAAAAAATAATTCTTGTAGCCAAATCGGAGTTTTAAATATAAAGTCCAAGGAGTGGGCAGATCCCTAACATATCAGAGTGAGCATGCTTCTCCGTTCTAATGCTATGATGTTGACTTACATTTTAAATGACAAGTAGGCTGATAGGTGGGTCAAGTGCAGTACGGGCAAGATAAAAGGATCGACCATTGGTGGGGACCTGCACTTGATCGCATTTTTTCTCTTAGAAGGCTGGTGAGATATGCGCCGTTTATCTTTGTGTTGTTCCATCGGCCATGGTGTCGTATTTGATCCTCGTTTGCACACACGTTATCTACCATACGAGCCGATGAACCGCAATTGATATGCGTCTTCTTGCTGCAAAAACTTGACAACTGGGAACCCGTAAAGTTTCTTGAAAAGGTCAAATGTTTTAAAATCCCGCCCACGATTTTTCACACCCTGCCTTTTCTAAACTTGACGTATGCATAGCAATCGGCCATGACTTGGCGCACTTGCACGTCAAAGCTTTCAAGCTGACTTGAACATATTTAAAAGAGTAAAGTCATGGAGATGGTTACAAGTAGGTTTTATTGACTAGATCAGACTATGAATAAGCTATGTGTAGGACGTGCCATGGAATAACTATTCTAGAGTACCGAGTCCCAGGATGAAGAAGGGGAGAGCTGGCTGGCTGTACTGTAAGGATCAGGGGTAGTGTCCGAAGGGAGTAGGCGAATGAGTGGTGATGTTCAGCAGGGCAACGGCTAGAGAATCTACAATAGAATGAGAGTGCACCTAAAAAGAGTTGCGAGGGTTTTTCCACGTTTTTTCGTAATCTCTTGCGTCCAGTCCCTAATCTACCCACATGTCCGTCCATTCCTGGCGCCAGAAAGCCTATATCCGTTGCCATTCCAATCGATCTGCTAAGAAAAAAACAGCACAATGATGCAAAATGCAATTGTTAGTCAGGGTAAGACTGTGGTCGACAAAATGGAAGAGAAGAAGAGAACTACTCTACATTCCTTGTTCAAGGCTGCTATATAGAGGTCGAGCCGTTCGTGGTGCGGTGCCATTGTCGATAGAAAGAAAAAAGTAATCAATGATATAAAGAAGGAACAAGGGAAACGATTGAATTGATTCTTATGGATTTTTTCAAATGCCGCTCCTCTCTGAGACCAAAACAAAAGTGTAGGCAAATATGGTCACACTCTGAGGTCAAAACAAAAGCGTAGGCAAATATGGTCAATGCTATTAACGATATCAAGCAAAGTTAGTTAATAGGCGAACTATCGAGACAAGTAGACTATTTGGTTTTGTTCGACGTAAAAATTGATACATGAAATTTCGATCGCTGGGATATACTTTTTGAAACTCCGCCGTGGGTGACTTATTCAGGCTCCAATCTTGGCAATTCTATTCGTCGCTCTTCTTCCACCTCTTTAATCCTTGGCTCGTCTCACATTTTATATGCCTTCTAGTATACCAGATAAAACCTTGAACAAAAGGCTGAAACCTTGCCAACGTGAGTGACATAGAGAAGACTTGCATTTGAAAGAAAAAGAAATGACCTCATGCTAACAACCACTCTTGATTAGGTTGCAAAATTCAGCGACGAAAATGTGATCGACCTTCAGAAGACGTAGACTGCTCTCGGTGCATCAAAAGCAATCGGGAATGTATCAACGACGATGGTGGGCAAGATGGTGAAGATGATTCGGTTGATGGGAATACGGAATTACAGCGACTAACAGCACAAGTGACAAGTCTTCAACAAAACTTCCAACAACTGGAGAGCCACCTACTGCGCAGTGAATCATTGACACAACAAATGAACTGGGAAGAAACAGCTTTGGCGTCCTGGAATCATCGTCACCATGTTAACAACGATCTACAGTCAACATCGTCCTCTTACTCGCAACTATTACTCTCACCAACGCTGACGGCAAGCTCCTCGGCATCCATGTCTAGTGGATCTACTATCGACAATGGATCACATGCTTCAATACCGAACGATGGCAAGGAAAAGAAGAAGGACTATCAATGGGATTTGACGTTAGTGGGTGGCAACCTTCGACTGGACTCTACGATAGGTAGCTTTGAAGAATTGATTGCGTATGGCCATGCTTTGCAAAAGTACCTCTCGCCTTTCTCTGGTGTCTTTGACAACACTGCCTTTTTGTTTGAAACCATGCAACCTCAAAGTCTTCTTCCGATGGTGATACAAGTGGTCTCTCTGACGTCTCCAACTACTACACGGCGCAAGAAATTGGTCAGTGGGACAAGTATGATCAGCAAGTATCATTTTATGTTGAAACGGCGTCTTCCCGAGGTCCTTTTGGCTGCTAATGGCAAACCTCCTCCCCTGTCCTGTATCCAAGAACTGCTTCAGACCTACTTCACCTGCTTCAATCCTGCCTTCCCTCTCATTCATGCTTCCTCATATTATGCTGAATATGAATCTGTCATCCGCCCTGATCCTTCGCAACACGCTCTGACTATGGCGATCTGCTCCATGGTGTCCATATCAACCTGTCGGCACCTCTTATACGACAATTATGAAAGACGTATTTTGGCTGACTACTTTTATCAAAGGGCGGTCGATCTTCTCGTTGACTTTTTTGATGATCCTGAACGGCGCTTGGAATCTCTTATGGTCATCAACTTTATATCACAATATCAACAGCAAACTCTTCGTGTCGCCGACGCAAGGAAATGGTGTACTATTGCCTTTATGATTGCCTCTGACCTCGAGCAGGAATACAAGTTGCACCCACGATCTACAGCATCAGCCCCACCAAGCCCAAGCGATCCATACACACCAGCATCGTCACCAATATTGTCATATCCATCGCCCTTCCCGCCTTCACCACTCATGTCAAGCATTCCATTGTCTCCACCGCCCTCTGAACCTGCTCTTCCCTCAAGTCTCGTCCAAACTACCCAAAATGTCGATGCTGCTATGTTTGGCCGTCACTACATCATGTCTTTGTGCTGTCAAAAGTTCCTGGATCTGATTGTCGAGGGGAATCCTGAAACCTGGCAATTCCTCAACTCTAAACCCATCCTCTTTATAGAAGACGAATGCGACGTATCACACACCTTTATCGCCTTTTACAACTGTGCCCTCCAGTTCATGTGTCATCCTGTGGTACTGGAAATGAAGGTATTACATGTACAGAACTGTCTTTATCACTAACTACTTGCTCTATTTCTGTGCAACAATAGGAACAAATACATCGACTACATCTAGGCGAAACAGCAAAGGTCACTTTGGAACTGATATTACGATTCGATCAAGTGTATCAAGACTGGTGGAAAGACATCCCTGCTCAATTCCGACTCTGTGACCAAGACCCGGTGGATGTGTCATGCCGCCCCCTCATTGAAAAGTGTACCAGTCAAATCCAGCTGATTGTCTTTATCCTCGCTGTATCTCACAAGGCCGAAGCTAACCTTGCGCTCACGAAACCATCCAACCAATCCATGATCTCCCAGGGTGGAAACTACCAACTCATCCGTGCCATTCAAGAGCGGGCTCTGAACGAAGCGTACGAATGTATTGAATCCTTGATTATCGCTGTGAAGATGATTGATGCGAAGATGGACTACTGTATTTGTAAGTAGATTAGATTTTGTGCGATGGATGATAAGTATGTGGCTGACGATATTATTGAATAGTTGCCTCTGATCTACTACTGGTGATATCTGATCTATTGTGTACGTTGGCAGCTTCCTCTAGTGTGTCTGTGAAAAAACGGTCGAAACAAAAGCTGATGGAATCTCTCTATGAACTTCGGCGTGTACACTTTATGGAAGGCAATCTAGTTCCTCCATCTCTCTCACCTTTGGACTTCATGAACTCCACCACATCACCACCCACGGCCAATGCAAACGACCTCTCACCGGACATTTTGGACATGTACAGCGAATATACCTTCCCTTGTCTGGCATTTGGATACGACGTCATACGCAAAGCATCGGAGGGTGACTAGGGTGCTACTTTCTACACATTTTAACTAATAAACAATCTCCTCATCAGTCATAGCAACTATCCCTATTCTTCTTCTTCTTCTTCTTCCTCTGCACCTTCGAAACACTGCTTTTTATAGATTCAAACGCCGACATTCGACAGGGACATCAACATTCAGGAACGCAATGCAAACAAAGCGACAAGAAGAACTCCATAACGACGATGGTGGAAATGGATGGATCAAAATAAGGAAAGCAACGTGCTAGGTGCGACCACCATCAACGTCAGTCGAGGACAGCACCCATCAACTGGAATCCGGGCGGAGTAAGTAATCCATGTCAAAATTTTCCATCTCCTCATAAAGAATTTTATTGCTTGTTCAACCTCACCCCATCTTTTTTCTTTTTATCACTCTTCTTCCGCACTTAGTTTTGATGGAAAACACATCAAAGTCACTCTTCTATGTCTGTGTTAACGGTGTTTGCCATTGCGATTTTCGGATCTCTGTCAGCAACTGCCACGAAGAACTCCACATGAAAACGGTGTATTATGTGACAATAGGTATCACTTCGCTTATTGTGCTCTTTGGTAAGGCAAAAAGGAAAGCAAGACAACAGTTGGAAGGCTCACTCTTTTGATAGGTCTGATCCTGTTGTTTCGAAGAATCTGCATTCAGGGGCACACTTTTATAGACAAACGATCATCCAAAGGGTGTTTACGACCTCATCCTATGGACTGCCTTCTTTTGTTCTGCACTATCTTCAACATACGTAAGTAGCAGTCTAGGTTTCCCCTCTCCATCTTGATCACAAACTAATTAACGATCGCTTTTCTTGTACTCATTTTTAGTTCGTCTATTGGATAATGGAATTCTTGTGACTAATGCCGGTCAGAACCCTATAGTGCGAACGGTAACCCACGAAAAAAAAACGAGCGAGCTGATCGATTTGAAGGGCATACTAACATCTTTTGTCTGTAGTTCTTTTGGGAGCTGTCATGGGAATTTCTATACACAGGCTTTGTACTCTATGTCCTGGGTGTGGCACAAACGCTTCGAGATGTAAGTCAAGCCATCACCCTTTTATGTCACTAATGTCGTTTATGAGTAACATAGAGTCATCAAGCAGTATCGAAAGGGTGGCTGCCAAGCGCAAAGTCTATCGACAGATCCATCTCGGCACTTTTGATTTGCATGGTGATGACCAATATGACATGTGCTTTTGCTTCTGGTGCTCTCGCCGAATCCAACCATTTTGCCGCTAGAGGCTTCACCTATGCTCTTTACTACTCTTGGTTTGTCTACTGTGCAATCTTGGCTGTCACCATCCTTTATTGTGGAGTACGTCTTATACGCATCCTCGAAAGCCATCTGGAGAACTTTAGCATGCCGATACATCGAATCAATAACATCAAGACTGGTATCTTCAAGGTAAAAAGACTAACTGATGAGAAGCTGAACTCTAAATCTTCTATTTTTACATGTGGTATAGATCAAATGTATGGTCTTTGTTGGCTTCTTCGGGGCTATCATCTATGGAGTGTCCATGCTTCTGTTCGCTATCCTTCGCCAAAGTATTTTGATCACACCAGGTGGTGGGCTGACTCTATCACTCATCTGGAATCTGATGGGTCCATTTTGTACGGGCGGCGTCGAAGTTGCCATGGTATTCAGGTACAGATTTGAGGCGGTGCTGAATGGCGGGGTTTGAAATGTTTAACTTCTTATTCTTCATAGTGCAGCTCCGCCAGATATGGGGAAGGTACTGGGCCTGAAGAGTTCGTCTAATAACAACACCAGCAATAACAACAACACTGATCATGATCAAGACGATGTTAGCTTTGGCGATAAATCAAACGATGGGAATGTTTACTCAGATACCACTATCATCACACAACATGCGGCAACTAACGAACCATGGCAAACACGACCCATCTCCTTACAAGATACCGAACGATTACAGTTGGAATACCAAAATGCTATTGAGCACCTACGACAGTATGGCCCAACAACTTTATCCACCAAAATCACTACTGTATGATACACCTTTAGGCTACTTTAATCCCCCCCCCTTCTTAATAAACTGTATATACCAGCCCCGTCTGTCCTGACTTGAATCTGCCTATCAAAAAAGATTTCGCTCTATATCACATGCATGAATGACTAACGCTTGCTTTTTGACTTTACTACTTTTAACTTTTGACGTACATGGTTGGTAAAGCCAAAGCCCTTATTGTGGAGAGAAAGGTCACAAAACCAGCGACCACTCCCACTCCCACGCCCGGTGTGTTAATAGTGATAGATTTGGGCTCTGCCTATGCACTCTAGATTTCAAACCCCGATTTGACTACAAGAACTTTTTCATGCCCGTCCTATTATTTTGCTCCTTCTTCCCCTCGTCATTACTTTTTTGCCTCCATTGTCATTCTCTTTACTCCACGACGTCAAACGAACGAACGAACGAGCAAACG
>LT553219.1:143934-154199 GCA_900079185.1 Absidia glauca
CTCCCTTCTCACGTCTTGCTCATCTTTTGCTTACCAATACTAACTTTTTGCCTTTTGCATCGTTCCTCTTTCTTTTGACACTAGAACGGCTACGACGATGACGACGGCAATAGGGACGACGACAATGCTAATGACGACTCCACCACTGCTTCATGTCGCCCGAAAAGGCTCTTTTTAAAATTTTCAAATGTAAAAAACATGGGGAAACCCTCGCAATTTTTTTTTTAGGTGCACTCCCATTCCAATGTAGAATCTCGTAGTCCAAGTCACTGATAAAAGTGTACCAATTTTTTGCCCATACCCTTCCGCTACTATCACTGATACTTTAACACAGCTTGGCTGTCTTTGTCCGCCTCCATTTGCTTGATTTTTACAGTAGCTTGGTCATTCTCATTACAACCCATCGCCATTTACACATTAGCTTAACTCCAGCTTCGAACATAGTCTGTACCATAGTCCATTAATCCTATTGTACCAATAAAACTTTGTATGTATGCGAAGATAGATTTTACGATCATGTACACGTCATTAGATTCATTACAACTAGCAAACTAATGGTGTTTTAGAAGGGGTTGTCAATGATGAGCTACTCATCTGTAGTTTGGTCTTTATAATGAACATGGTACTGTCATGGTTATAGATTTGAGAATCGTCTTTCGAAGGATGATTCAAGTAGGCTTTATTGATGGTATAGGACTAAAGGGCTATGGTACAGGCTATGTTTGGGGTCGTACTTAAGCTAATGTCTAATGGCAACAAGCTATTGTAGGGGGAATGACTAAGCTACTGTAAAAATCAAGCAAATGGAGGCGGACAAAAACGGCCAAGCTGTGTAAAAGTATCAGTGATAGTAGCGGAAGGTATGGGCAAAAAATTGGTACACTTTTATCAGTGACTTGGACTACGAGATTCTACAGTGGAATGGGAGTGCACCTAAAAAAAAAAATTGCGAGGGTTTCCCCATGTTTTTTACATTTGAAAATTTTTAAAAGAGCCTTTTCGGGCGACATGAAGCAGTGGTGGAATCGTCATTAGCATCGTCGTCGTCCCTATTGCCGTCGTCATCGTCGTAGCCGATCTAGTGTCAAAAGAAAGAGGAACGATGCAAAAGGCAAAAAGTTAGTATTGGTAAGCAAAAGATGAGCAAGACGTGAGAAGAGGAGAGTTACCGTTCGTTCGTTCGTTTGCTCGTTCATTCGTTCGTTTGACGTCGTGGAGTAAAGAGAATGACAATGGAGGCAAAAAAGTAATGACGAGGGGAAGAAGGAGCAAAATAATACGACGGGCAAAAATATAATCTTATAGCCAATCGGGGTTTGAAATCCAGAGTGCATAGGCACACATTGTTGGAGGAGTGTGTGGACAGGATCATGTTCCTGAGCTTCAATTTGCAGCATATCCCTAACATATCAAAGCGAGCTTACCACTACATTCTCATGCTATGATGTGGACTTACCTTTTGAATGGCAAATAGGCTGGATCGGAGAAGATTGAATGTTGCCAAATGGGATAGCAGGGGTGGAGTTCCATCATGAGCACCGAGTCTTGTATAAAAGTCTTCCTGAACATCATGATCACCTGTACAAATTCACTTTCATCGACGGTATGTAGGTTGAATAGGATCGCCAGGACTGAGTTCTTTCGCCGCCAGTCGGTCATGTCATTCGCCGATCGCCAGGATCAACTTCTTGCAGGGGCTGGTAGGTGGTTCAAGGGCGGCACGTGCAATATAAAAGCATCGACCATATGTGGGAAAGCCTGCCCTTACGCACCAATTCTCTTGGAAGGTTGGTGAGATATGCGCCGTTTATCGTTGTGTTGTTTCATCGGCCTTGGTGTCGTATTTGATCCACGTTCGCACTCACGTTACGTGCCATACGAACCGATGAACAGCAATTGATATGTGTGTATTTGTTGGACCTGATACCAGGAGAAGAGAGGGCCTTGCCGATCGATTCCCGATGAGAAAAGTAAGGCCATGCTTGTGTCTGGCGGGGCGGTTTTATCTTCATTTCGAATTAAGTCCCAGCCATGCCCGGGACTCAAGTCAGGGACTCAGAGAGCCCCCCGCCATATCAGTCTTTATTGTGCGCAAAATTCAGCATACACAGATTGGTTCTGTCCCGGTGGTTGTGTCTGTAGCATTCTGGAAAAGTCCCACTTTTTTTAAATCTCAATTTTCTTGCGCACAGAATAGACAACACTCCATCAAATTTGACATAGACCTAGAGGTGCTTTTTATCTATCGACTGATATCAACAGAGTCTAAATTCCGTGAGGAAAGTGTCTTTTTTGATACCACACAATCAGTCGCTTTTTGGGTTGTTGTTTTTGCTTCCACGGATGCATACGACATGAAAGTGCTTGTTTCTGAATATAATTTGATATATATGCATCGCATCGTCTTGCCTATAAAATATGCTATAAAATATGATGGTGGATTGTCTATCTCGTTCCTGAGAAAAAGGACCTTTTTACAAAAAAAGGGGGGCCAAAATTTTACATTTGCTGTACCCCGCCAGAAAAGGCGGAGTTTGAAATGATTTTTTTCATGGTCGCGTACGGACTGAAAAAAAAAGTCTGCATCTCTTTCTCTTTCTCACCACTTTTTTTCTCCTGAATACCATGGATGACTTTGATGACATTATACTTGACGACTACGACCCTTTTACAGACAACGATGATAATAAAGGCACCTTCAAGTCTCAGCAAGACGATCCTTTGGATCCATTAGCAGCCCCCAGCAAAAACAAGAATACAAAGAAACGACGACAAGACGATCGAGACGACGATCCGGAAACCGTTACACCGGTGAAGAAGCGGCAGCCGTTGAAGAAACTTAACCAAGCACTGTAAGGATAAGAATGACCACCGAACTTTATGGTATGCTCATCAATGTGCTTTTTATCGATACTAGACTTTTACCGGAAGGACTTCCTCGCCTACGAAACGAAACGCCTTGGCTGCAGTTCCAGGGAAAGGGTCATGAAGTACGCTGGTAAAGTATACATGTAGTACATCTGTTACTAATGATCTCGTCTTCTTTTGACAGGATGCTGATCTCCAGAAACTGATGCGGTACTATCGATTGTGGGCTCTCAAGCTGTATCCAAGATTCAACTTTACTGACTTTTCCTCTCGGGTCCTGAAAGCAGCTGGTGACAAACAATGCAAGGTAAGAACTCTCATGTACTGTGTATGTTTTCATCCCTACTGACTCTTTCTATTAGCTTCTGTTATCCCAATGGAGAGAAGAATACATATTCAAGAACAGTCCAGATGATGGTGGCAATAACTCGCAGGATCGTGTTACTGGAGGTTTATCTGGGATGACTTTGGAGGACGAGGATCTTGCCCGACAAGCCAGGTATGAACCTAAAGAAGGATATTGTGTATATGGGATCCATTGAACTCAATAGATATACTCTTGATTTGTTGTATTTAGAGGTGATAAAGATCCTTCCGACAATGATTCGGGCACTGACAACAACAACAACGACGACGACGACGACGACGACAACAGCGACAATGAAGATATACCACGAAGACGCAAGCCTACAATGCACAACGAAGACACAACAGATGATGATATGGATGATCAGCCCTTGTTTATGAAAGCACCACCTACCACCTCTGTACAGCCTACTGCCACCACTATCTCTGTAGATGACTTTTTTGCTGATTGAAATAAAAGTACTCCGGCGGACCTTCAATATGCTAGTGTCTTTCTCTCTCTCTCTCTCTCTCTCCTTTGTTACACTTCCCAACATGATCCCTCTTGAAGTGACCGAGATCATCTTGTCTCATCTCTCTACAAAGTCTCTCTTGAATGCGGCTACTGTCTGTCACGTTTGGTACCCTTCTGTTATGTACTCACTCTACCGCTCTGTGGATCTGTATTCAACCCATCAACACCAGCGATTTATGGACGGACTACAAGCGAATAACGATCGGGTGGCTGACGACAAGATGAAAACGGGACGCCTTGTACGGAAACTCACTTTGCACACCATCAACATTATGATGGACGAGTCTGAAATCAACACCTTGAAATATCTTTGCCCTCTGATGACCTCGTTCGACTATGCCGCTGGCGTGCCCCTCACTGACGAGCATTTGTGCTACTTTACACCTGGCTGGAAGAATCTGAAACGACTCCCTTCCTGGCACGAAGACGAAAGCCGCAACTGGATTCCTCAGATAGGTGGCCAACTGACCGAGATCGGGTGTTACATGGAAGAATTGGCGGTGCTCCCGTCCCTGATCTCGCCTTCCCCTCTTTTTCCGTGTTTGGTGGATTTGAAGATCAAGCTGCATTATATCGGCCCTGGTCTGGATATCGCATGGATGGAAATGATCAACGACCAGTGCCCCTTGTTGGAGTCTCTACACATGGAATTTGTCAACGCTGACTTTGGTGACAACAACAAAGTTAGTGATTTGAAGCCGGCGGAGAACTTGCGGGTGTTGGCTTGGACCATCGACAATTATCTCAACCCGATCTGGTATACCTACTTGGCGCAAAAGTATCCAAAGGTGACCGAGCTGTACTTGACGATCGATGGCTCAGATGACTACAACTTGGACTCGATAGGAAACCTGACTTTGCACAAAACCAGCATCTACAACATGGTGACAAGCTATCAACATCTCGTCACTTTTGGCGTCACTAACCACTTGGACAGTGCGGCGAGATATTACCCTTGGCGTGAATTGGGGACCTGGCTTGGCACTGAAGAGGCAAAACACATCAAGTGTCTCAGATGGGAAATAGGCACTTGTAAATCTTGGATCGACGACGACGACGACGACGACGACAACGACAACGATAACGACAATGACAATGACAACGAAATTACCAACCCTTCTGACCAGCAAATGACTGGTGACCAACGGTACCCATTTGGAAACATCAAGCAACTAAATCACTTGGCAATCGATTTTTACGATAAACTTCCTGAACAAATGTTCGGTCTATGTTTTGGCACCTTGGTCCTGGAGAACATGTCAACACTGGAGCTAAAATTCCTTTCCTGGGGCGGACCATATCGAAGTTTGGATATTGAACTAATCTTGGATGCCTGTCCCAATATTACTGTGCTTCGGCTTTCTAACGTGGAACTTGCCTACATGGAGCGCACGACGACACATCAACGACAACTACGCCCACGATTGTATCACTTTGAACTTACTGACTGCCGCTTCCACCCCAATGATTACATGACTCACTTTGTGAATCGGTGCCCCAACTTATCTATACTAAATCTTCGCTGCTGCAAAATCTATGAACAATCGTGGGCCAGAGGGGTGTACTCATTTACCATCGACGCTCCCCATCACTCTTTCTCACTGGTTACCGCTCAAAGGATTCAGTCTGTGGATGGCGAAGAACTCACGGGCTTCAATGTCAAACAAACAAGTCAAGCTATGGGTAAAACGGTGGCTTATCAATTGGTCAAGCTGTGTTGGACCGAAGTATCTTTTGTGATAGAGCTTACTTGCTCTCATGTCGATACGGTTACATTTGAATAGTATATAGTTTAGTGATTAGCTAGCTCGTCTATAGTCAATAAAAGATCATATGTTATTGTGCTTGTAGCTTTTGTTGTTGGGTATTTGGAATGATGTCAAATAGTTCATTTTTAACACTCACACTTCCTTCTCTCCCAATCTCATTGGAATGCAATTCATGCATCCTGCCTTTTAGAACTCCGACTCCAAAAATGTCCTCTGCCCAGATCCCCTTTTTCAGATGGTCCTGAATGCAATAAAAGCAAAGTGAACTCACTTTATACATCCCTTTATCCGAATGGATTCTGAACCGTTTATCTGCAGTGCTTCAGTACTTTCATACGAACGAAGAGGAAGGGAAACCTGGTACACTATTTTGATTGTGCCCAGACAGGAACCATGTTACACGATCCATCGCCGATATCAGGACTTTGTCCGTATGTCGAATCAGCTCATGGATGCATTCCCTCGTTACAACTCACCAAAGAAACATTATCCATCCTGCTTTCCTTGTACGCTCGCTGAGACAAAAGTATCGCCCCCTCCACCACCTCCACCACCTTCCGCTGGGCGGAGTTTCAAAGACCATTACAACCATCATTACCACCGTGCGATCTCAACCTACTCGCCGCTTCCTCGTTTATCCTCTTCGATTCTACTCACACCCTCCACATCCTCACCTGCGGGGTTTCCAAGCGCATCAAATCCATCATGCACAGATCATCGCTTTTTACAACTGATCGCCAATCGAAAAAGAAGACTAAAGCAGCTGGATCGCTACCTCTACGAGCTTTTTCGAATGCCCCTCGAAGTCCACCAATCACCCTTTGTCTTTGAATTCCTCAATTACCAGCCCTTCTTCCCTCTCCCTCTTCCCACACTAAAAAAGGCCCCATCACCTGCTCATCCCAGCTCATGCCCCTTGTTTCCTTGTAGGTATTCGAAATCCCTCCCTCCCACCCCAACGCCCTCCCTCGCCCCGAGCGACGATATTGAAACGCCGCCGATTCAGGAACCAACATCTCCCTCATCGTCGCCCCTGTCGTCCTATCCCTCTACC
Organism: Absidia glauca; assembly: GCA_900079185.1. Taxonomy (NCBI): domain Eukaryota; kingdom Fungi; phylum Mucoromycota; class Mucoromycetes; order Mucorales; family Cunninghamellaceae; genus Absidia; species Absidia glauca. The sequence continues at coordinate 150,506 of LT553219.1, forward strand.
ACTTCCTCATCCTCGTCGATACCCTGTGATAAGGACAATGCACCACTCCACCTGTCGCTATACTTGGGCCCTGGCTCGTTTGTCTCAACGACCTGCGCTCGAAAGAACCTCACATTGGAGATTGTGCGGCGGCAATTGAACAAGAGCCTGGAAGAGCAAGGTCTCGAACCACTCCCGCCATCGTCGGTGCTCGCCTACAACCACATTGCCAGCTCCGACCGGCAAGGGGCCCTGGAGACCCTGACCTTGAATCAAAAAGATCCGTGGATGGAGGAATACGACCAAGTCATGACACTCGCCCTCTCACACCGCATCGCCTTTTTCGCCTCGACACTACCCCCCGGCCGGAAATGGAAGTACAATAAAAAAATGTCTGGGGAGAATAAAGGCAAAGTCCTGTTGGTTTCATGCGAAAATGACTTGCAGGCGGCTCTTCATGGGAAGTGGAGGCGGCTTGATCATGTCACTTTGTCCTGTTTAGCATGGTAGCATGAATGGGAGGTCAAGTCATCTGATTTTCAAACTCCGCTCCTCTCGTCCCTCGGTCGGTAGCCCTTCTACTTTACAAATCAAACTAATAAAAGAGCACCCACTCTGGATCCATCCAAATCAACCGACATGCCTCTTTGTTTTCATTTTTACAACGAAAGGGGGTCTTTTGGATCTTCCCCCAAGGGGGCACCGAAGGGACCATTCTTCGACTCACGCTCTGTTCTAAAGCCTGGGTGATACTACTCTCATCATCAATGGTAAGATGGGCGTTTCTTTGCTCAAGCAGGGCAGCGAAACCGATTAGAGCAATTAAGATTACCCAATGGGGACGATCACCAATGGTAAGTCAGTTTCTTACGGGTGGTTCTTTTTTTCGACATGTCTCTCGGTCGGCGTTTGAAAACTTTTTTTTTCTCCCCCCCCCTTTTTCAATTTGTTTTTTGTTCATCTCTTTCTTTCATCGTAGACATACCCTTCAGCTTACCCATCACAAGATCGATCATCTATGGCCAACGCATTGGTAACCTAATGACAATGACCAAGATGGATAGTGTACTCATGTCATGTATTGCATTAGAGTGTCCTCTCCCCTTATGCTTCCAAGTATCTATACCCTACAGGTTGGAATGGCAAGATAAAGAACAGTGGGTTGATTCAACTGGTAAGTTTAAAAAAGGAAGGCTGCGCACAAAAACAAAAGGGGGGGGGAAGAGGAGCCTGATTTCAAAAATAGAACACACTGATACCGCCGACTGGCACAAAAAACTTCTTTGTTTCTTTGAATAGATCCCTGGACCTCATCAAGCAAAGTATAGTGTTTATGCTGAACATGGTGTCTTTCATTACATTGCTCTTGTTATCTTCCTAAACACTCTTCTTTACCTCTTCAAATAATGACCACTTGCCTAATAAACCGATTCTAGACCCATCATCCCCTGAAATGACAGATTATTAGGGCTACAATGGGTCTAGATTTCTTTTTGACTGCCATGTATGTGGATGTGGACGTGAATGTAGAATACCAGTGTGTGTCCGTCTGTGTGTGACACATAGGATGACAAGCCTTCTTTTTTTTGGGGGTGTGGGTCTCTTGTCCTTTTAAACGCCTTGTTGCTTAATTTTCATTCTTTTGCTTCTCTTCCACTTTTCTCTCACTTTTTATTTTATTTTCCCCTCTTCTCTCTCTCTGTCGACCGACGTTACACTCAAACTGGATTACTTCAACTCTCACCATCGCCGGGCCTCAGCTACAGGCTCCACCATCACCACGCCGGAAGTTATTCACCAAAAGGGACTTTCGACACCGCCATCGCCTAAACTATACCAAAGACGACGAACCTCATTACAGTATGGATTCCAATATGGAAGACGACCATCCCTCCCTCGCCATGCCATGAGTCCCATCGATACCGATGTGTCTGCCCCACCACCGTTGCTACGCAGCAGCTCTTCTTCCACTCAATTCTCACCCCTAACCCCAGGCTCCGCAACGACGATCGCATCCGCATTGGACTTGACGACTGACAGCAAAGACGAACACGACGTGGACGAACACGACGTCAGTGATCGACGATCCATCCTGCTATCACCCACCACAGTGTCCTTTTGGAAGCGCCGCCCTTATCATCACCAGCAACATGCGGGCAATCTGCGTGTGCTCTTAGTGGACGACAATGAAGTGAATCTGCAGGTCCTTACCAAGGTGCTCAAGATCCATATGGCCGATGTATTCCAGCACCTCGATACGGTGGTCAGCGGGGAAAGCGCCATCGAAAAGCTACAACAGGACACTTACGATATGATCTTGATGGACATTGATATGCCTGGTCTCAATGGGGTCGAGGCCACACACTGGATCCGTCGAGGCCATCAACAGCAGCAGCAGCAAGACGACGACGAACCTGATTTGGATACAGTATTGGTGCAGAACCGTCGTATTCCTATCGTGGCTGTCACCACCAACATGTCTCTCGAATGGAAGAAAGCTTATCTGAAGGTTGGCATGGTAAGTCAGTTCCAGACCCGTGCGCGCGCATTTTTTTTAGATTGACAATGTTTGCTGACTTTTTATGGTATTCCTCTTTATAGAATGGCTGTATTCCGAAACCTATCTCGCCTTACATTCTCAGACATTCACTGACCCAAGTCCTGATGTATGGCTCTCACTGGGACTACTCCACTGTTTAGCGATCATACCCTTCCCCTCTTATTCTGTTTATTCTGTACCATAGCTTTCTCATTCATTACTATCATATCATTCTTAACTTTGTCCACTTTGTAAATACATACTACATATTTTACCTTTTCCCTTATATCACTCACTCATCCCACCAATCAGTCGAAACCCAATCTTTGTAATAAAGGCCCAAAGTCCATTTGTCTTTGACGACTTTTTAAATCCCGACATATTGTCCACTTTATACTCTAAACCAATAGGACGCATGCATTTGGGTTGACAAAAACACTTTATTTGAAGAGAGTTGGTACATGTCGTCTAAACTAATAAGGGCTAATCTGCTAACATGTAACTACCAAATTGGAATGTGACAAACCTAGGCGCTGATGGTATGATCATAGTCGATGGTGGGCACCACAGAGCTGATAAACTTCAAAAAGATGACGAGATACCTAATGGAGAAAAGATGTCAATAACAACCGATCAGATGTTCCCAGCACCGCCACAAACTTACTGGTCAACCCGGATTTCCTCCCCTTGCACAGACAAACCAGCTGACACACCATTCCCCAAGCGCTCAATGATCTTTTTCATGACTTCGGCGTGCTTGCATGGATGGATGGAGGCGAGGTTCAGATTCAGGTGGGGATGTGGATCGATGGTGACGGTTTTCTTGACATAATCTTGATTGACATCTTCGAAAACTTGTTGGGAAGTCAAGGGCCGGCGTTGCTATCATTCATACACACACTGTTAGGATCCATTGGTCACTTTTGTTACATACTGTACCTCGTCATATCCAAAGAGCCATATACGGGGGGTTTGATAATACTTGTCATAGGTGATAAAGACGTCGTACGTTCGTACCTGTAAGATCTTGTCACTAGAAAAGCAAACACCAATCATATAAGTCCACTCACAGGCACTTTCATGTTATATGCGACTGTAAACGCTACGAGAAGCCCCTCAAAAGCGACCAATTGGAGTGGTATCAAAAATGGCAAGCCATCCAAGGAAATCAGGCTT
>LT553219.1:173511-193235 GCA_900079185.1 Absidia glauca
TCCCCAACAGTATACGACCGCCCAATGTGGATTTCAAATTGGCCAACCTGACAACCGGCCTTCCCTTCCCAAACAACACCTTTGACTTGGTCAACATTCGTCTTTTCATACTGGCATTGAAAAGCGATGAATGGCAATTCATTCTCGAGGAAATGTATCGTGTACTGAAACCAGGTGGGTGTTTCCAATCTTCTGAATGTGGCATGTTGGTAAGTGTGTCGCCCGCCTGTCTACATTGTCCTCATGTATCTCTCTCTCTCTCTAGGAAGGTGGCACTGATTTCATCCGTTGGGCTGGCTCCACATGTAAGTGATTCCTACCATGCGTAACAATCGAGACTCACCCTTTTACTTGCAGTTGAAAAAGTGATACTGTCAAGAAACCAAGAACCCTGGATCTCACTAAAGCTACCCAAAATGATTGGTGCTATGCCTGGCTATAGGATCCTCGAAACTGATCGGAAGATGATACCTTTGGGAAACCCTGACTTTGTATGCAAGGACTTCCACTACGATGCCATCATGATTTTTAAAGCCGCCCAGCCTTTCTTGATGGATAGCCTGGGTTTGACCACCGACACTTACCCGTCCTTCCTCGATAAACTAGCTGTAGAACTGCGAAAACAGCCGCCTGCTCTTTGGTCTTTTGTATATTGTGTAGCTCAAAAAGTAGTAGAAGAATAAAAAGCTGTGAAGTTTTATAACGTGTGTGTGTGGAGGGGATTGCTATGGACATGTAGGGATCTATGTAGGATGTAAGGTGCCCATTCGGAGGTTAAATGCCTTCTGGACAATATTCAAACTCCGCATTGGGCGCTACAAACATGTAAGCATTTATTCTCTCACTCTCACTTCCTTCACTTCTTCTTTGCTTCCTCATCACTTTTTTTTCTTCCAATCAACATTAACACCGCAACACTCACGAATTGCTCTCCATACAATGACCTCGAACGACGAACGCAGGCTAACTCTCTCCTTCTCACCGTCTTGTCCATCTTTAGCTCACCATGACTAACATTTGCCTTTTGCATCAATGCTTCTTTTTTTCTTGATAGATCGAATGGGATGGCAACTGATATCGGCTCTCTGGCACTAGGACTGGATGTACATGGACTCAGATTCGGGATTGGACGCAAGGGATTACGAAAAACCAAACCGTCGCATTTTTTATTTAGGTGCACCCACTTCCAAAGTAGATCGTGGAGCCATTGCACTGTTAAACACCACTACTTGTCTGCCTACTCCTCTTTTCCCACTTCCACTGACGCTTTTTTCCTCCGTTGGCTAGCTTTCCCCTCCTTCATTTCCTTAGTCATGACACTAGATTAGTCCTTCCCTCACAAGTCATGTACAGGGCATACCTTCGCAATGTCCCCAACCTAGATATATAGCTTACTAATAGTCTCATCCAGTCAATAAAACTTTTTTGACCCCATTTAAAAAACCACCGCCTCGATTTTTTTGACCCTAGGAACCCACTCCTGCTACTCAGCGTTTGACTTGACTGATACGTACAGCTAGAATTTTCACCTTGTATCAAATGTGTGAATTGATAAGGCTCACTTTCAGACTTTGCTACTTTAGCTTTTGAGCTTTACCTACACAAGCATCATGTCCCTAGCATCTTCCGGTTGAGAAAACCAAAGGTGTTTGTCAAAATATTTCAACCCCCGCCTTTGAAAAAGGACGGGTGGTCCTCCTAGAAAAGTGCCACTCTTTGTTCGACATGTATTTTCTCGTAAAAGGGACAACAAACTTTACTTCAAACTTTACATGAAGAAAGGTGTGCTTCCTATCTATCGATTCATGCAAAGAGTGCCGGGTTTCGTGCATGGGTTACCAGCTTTTGACCTTTTCAAATCTGTCGCTGTTTTGCAGCTTTGTGTAGTGTTCACTGACGCATGCCGCACATTTACACTTTTAAATTTAGTATCATTCGATAGATATACATTGCTTTGTGTTCCATGTAAAATTTAAAGATAAGTTATCCATCTCAGTTCAGAGAAATGGGGCAACTTGGTCCAAAAAGGTGGGCCTGGAAATCGAAAAAGTCTCCAAAAAAGTCATACGTTTTAAAACGCCGCCATGTCCTGATTTTTTTTTGGGCCCTATGCTCCCCAAATGCCTACGGGTGTACAAGCGGTAAATGATGATGGACTATAAAAAAAAAGCAGATCCTTTATTGAGTTTCAAGACACATCTATACTAATAACTAAGCTAAAGCACCAGATCCTTTTCAGCGGAAGATAAGCGCAAGGTACGTGCCCTGGATTTATAGTCGTCCCAAGGGAAGTAGGCGCCACAGATGCGACGATGCCCCGTGAATGCTGAGCGGCCATGCAGCACACGCCAATTGTCGAAGGTCACCACACGTCCAGGAGGCAAAGGGTCCCAGTACTCGTTTGCAGGGTCGGTCAATAGTTTCCGCCAGGCGAAAAGGGCGTCGTAAAAGCGATCGAGGGCGTCGGGAGGCAAATGATTCAAGGTGGATCGGTCGTTATTGTTGTATCTGACCTGGAAGAGGTCGCCCGTTTGCGGATCGTGGTTGAAGATGGGGAAGGAGCGCGGGGTGGGGACAATCAGGACATCTTCATCTCCGGCGGAATGGGTGGGAATCCGGGTTTGGGTGAGTGTTTCGTAGGCCTCCGGGTTGGTGGTTTTGAGTTGCTTGGCTACGGCGAATCCATCGACAAAGAGCGAGTCCCCGCCTTGACCTTCGAATTCGAGTTTGTGGAACATTTGCAATCCACTATGAAACAAAAGATGTTATCGTTTAAAAAACGTGGAGAATAAAAAAAAAAAAAAAGGACATTTACCTTGGTTCGGTGAAGTAGGTGTTATCTGTGTGCGCATCAAGAGCCAGCTGGGTATATGCGGTGTCGGCATGGGCCAAATCAGCCGTGAAGGACCACATCCCCTTAGAATAATGTGTTTCACGCAAAAAGCACAACCGCCGGGCCAATTGTTCAGTCGCCTCCAAGGTTGTCGGTACATCGTCCACAAACGCTACACCGTCGATTTCCAACCGATGCAGCCATTTCGTCAGTCCTTCCTTGGATTCCATCACTTCGCCAAACGTCAATCGAGGTCGAGGTTGCTCCTTCAAGTCCTTTGCTTGCCATAGTCGAAGAGTGTCGGTGGGTGCCAATGTATCCTGCCATGAGACCTTTTTCGCTTCTTCTTCTTGATGACCGTGCATAGAGACCCAGTCGTAACCATAGTCGCTTTTGTGTCCATCTGGCCAGACTACATGCAACCCGCTTTGGTCACAATCCACCTTGCTGGGGCGAATGTCTCGAGGGAGAGTGAATGTGTCGGCTAAGCGTTGGCGAGTTTGAGGATGGTAACATTCAGGGCATCGGCAATGATCTCGGAGCCAAAAGTACGGCAAGGTGTAGGTGGCGGCTGGTAGTGCAAGTTTCAGTTGACGTTCATGTTGGCGAATGGTCGCACTGGTGCTGCTGCTGTAGAGTCGTGACGGAAGAGGTAGACGTTTGCTTCCCCTTGTGAGGAATCGCGAGGCATAATGGGATAACATGGTGGGAATTAAAGAGAAGAGAAGGAAAACAGAAAAAAAATCCCCTGGTCGTTTTTATATGAGGGCCACTCACCATATGAAATTGAAACGCCGACATTACACACTGGCCTGGGGAGGTTACCCCACACAACACATGATCCATGTCATTTCGTGCTACATCCTTTTCCTTGGACTCGTCAAGTTTCTTGATGACATGTTAACGGTATACTCACTGTGTACTACCAGTATCTTGGCGATATGAACAAATCCCTTGTATCAGTTGTTTGACAGTTGCTTGACGATTCCTTGTCGGTTCCTGAATGGTTCCAATATGCAAACAGAGTGTACCCCTTCCTCATCATTTCCATTGATGCACTTGAAAGGTGTTTCCCTTCGTCACAAAATGTTCACACACCTTTACAACAATAGAGTTTTCTTATCTTTTGGCTTGCTTCTTATTTTTGATTATTCAGATCCCGACAAGCGGGCTTTGACTCACAAATAAAAAATTCCAGGGAATGTATTTCTTCGTTTCTCTTTCACCTTTACCCTAGACTTCCATCAGCACATTCTTTTTATCGGACGAAATGACCCAAGAGTCATTCGACATGGTGTGGACAATGACGACAGGCATTACTATGGCGGCGACGAAGGTTACTTGAAGAGACGGCCTCAACACTGATGGGGACGACACTGTTGGTGTACCCAGTTTGTCGGAGGGCAAGCACCAAGGTGGTACTTCTTTAACTGGTAATGTCATCGGGGATTCCTGCAATAGAGAGGGGGTGGGAAAATGAAATGATGAAGGTATATATGCTTACGACTTGATCTTTGATAGAGGGAACGCACCAAAGGTATCATCATCACCATCATCAAGGGGTGGGCAAAGACAATAACATGATCAAGGCAGCCAGTAGTCAGTTGGACCCTGTTGGTGTGCGGATGGCAATTAGGGCTCGATCGATTGGTGGAAATGGGATAGTAAGGTGATGATGATTGCCCAAGCATGGGATCCGCAGGTCTTTTTTTTTTTTATCTCCACAGTAAGTCAATGCTCGTCGGTGTCACATTCGTATTTTAATACCCCGATCGCTTTTCCCTCTTATAAATGCTTGCCACTCCACCCCTTCCTTCTTCCTTCTCTCTTTATCTTACATTATACCCTACCTTCTTACTCAATGCTATCATCATCCACCTCTTTATCTATCCCTACCCTGAAGGTAAGTTGATCCATACCCATACAGATCACGTTTGTATTGAACCATTCTCTTATCATTCACATAGAAACAGGCAGAATTGCCACCCACTCCAAGCTCCTCCTATTGCCAATCAGTACTCTCCAAGGATCGTCCAGCAGGTACTAAATAGAATCCCTGACTTGGATACATGTCTCTAATCCATCCCATAGTTTTAGATCGAGACCGATCCATTACCAGCCCCCCGAAACCATTGACAGCAATGAAGCAATACGGATCCTTCATGAGCATGCCGTTATCAGGTAAGACAAATGAACACAACTATTGCATTACATGCATGCTGATGCCTTGTGTATTAGATGATACCTTATCTTTAGATTCAGCGCCACCCACGCCACCACATACCACCATCAGTCCGAACGATGACGACGAAGGCCTTTATCTGTTATGGACCCACCAAATGCTTCGAGAACGAGGCTTCCGACCCTCCTCCTGTCGCACCGATTCATATCACGATCAAGATAGCGACAATGATGATGATGATGATGATGATGATAGCAGCCTCTCAGCAACCAGTGTCGCCCCTAAACAACACTTGGATCATCGATCATACTCCAATCCCATTTTATCCTCTTTTACTTCTTTTGTCTCCTCTTGCCTTTGTCCTTCCTCATGACTCACAGGGTGTAAAGTCTTATCCGTTCGATGGCGGAGTCTGGTCTTTGTCTCGTGTATGTGATACCCATTTGTTTCCCCCCCCCTTCCGCTTTGGCGGTGATGTAACCTATTCTTAGCTAGTTAGTTGCTAGATGATGACATTCTCCCCAGTAAACAATAATAAAAACACTCTTCTTTTTACTCCTTTTGATAAAATGACATTGGTTGATTATGCACAGCGTGGGGTCGTGTGCTCTTCCTTTTGCGGCTTAAGACGTTGTACTGAGTTTGAAAAAAAGTGTGCATCGGCTTGCTTTACAATCAGATTCCTCTTTCTAGGCAGGGCCATAATCCATGTCAGCAAGGCCTCGGTGTCTTTGTCCTTTGAAAAAAACGTATTCGGTGTGTCATGGCTATTTTGAATCTACTTTGCGCAGTGGCACTCCATTCATGCAAAAAGCACCCCTTCGGTTTCTACCGCGGAGTTTAAAACTGATCATTCCGTGGGAGTCTTTCTGCCAGCAGCTGTGATGGGAACCCAATCGGGAGACAAGGTTCTCGCCCCTCTGTTTAAAAGTTACTCCTACCCGGTGGCCCGTCCCCTCCCCTCCCTCAGTCTTCCTAGTCAAATGATAAGCCTGCTGACACTGATGGTACCTTTTCTCACTCCCGAGAAACATGACCCGAAGGATCAACCCGTTGCACTGTGTACGTAGTCCGCAAACCGCAGAATTCCTAAAAGGTAAAACAAAAAGTTCAAAAGTCAAGGAGGTTTTTATTGATTGATACAAGTCGGACTTTGGTTAAGCTATAAGTAATGAGTGAGGCGGGTGTTTGATGGACAGTCCAGCCATGACTAATCTAACGTAATGACGAAGGGGAGAGCAAGTCTGCAGGTGCCAAAAGAGTCAGTGATAGCCAGCACAGGGAGTGAGAAGGGAGATAGTTCACGTTAACTCTACAATGGCTAAAGGATCTACAATGGAATTGGGGGTGCACCTAAAAAAAAAATTGTGAGATGTTTTTCGTAGTCCCTTGCGTCCAATCCCTAATCTAGACACAAGCTCTAGCCCTGCTGCCAGAGAGTCTATATTCGCTGCCATGTCAATCGATAATCTAAGAAAAAAAGGAGCAAAGATGCAAATGACAAATGTTAGTCATGGTAAGACAAAGATGGACAAGACGGTGAGAAGGAGAGATTTACCCTTCGTTCGTCGTTCAAGGTCGTTGTATAGAGGTCGAGTCGTTCGTGGTGCGATGCTAATGCCGATGGAAAGAAAAAAAAAAGTGATAAAGAAGCAAAGAAGAAGCAAATGAAAAGAAAAGGGAGGAATCCATGTTATACACTGCGCCAGCGTCGGAGTTGGAATATCGTCAGGCGCACCTGTACAAAGTCTAAGTTAAGAGAGAATGGAGGAGCCCGAGCGAGCGAAGAGTAGGTTTATATAAACAGAAAAGGGGAATTGAGTCCTATGGGTCTTCTACAGTATATTAGCTAGGAGGAGGGTATCACTAAGGGAATAGAGTATAAAGCACATAACAGGAATAACAAGAGGTGGGGGTAAAGGAAATAGGTTGCCCAGGGGTATAGTGTAAAGTAGCATTAGCTGGAATGGAAGGATTCCACAGATTATCGAGGATAAGGTGAGCTGAAGGAGGGTGTGAGGACTGCTTCATTCAAGTAGGCTAGATTTTTTTAAAAAAAAAGAACTATGAGCACTGTATCCCTGTTCTACATCATTGTTCTTAACTTACAGTGGCAAGGGCTTTGGAGTTTCCTAGGAGGAAGTGACATGTCAAAGGGCCCAGAGAATGGCATTGGTGAGGCTGACCCATGATTGGATAGTAGCATGGGCGATAGCGAATGGGGAGTCGATGGAGAGATCATATCGTTCTTGTCGAATTTTGTCAAAAGGTACGGTGGATAAGGGCCTTTGGCTGCTGGTCTATTCGTGCTGTTGATGTCAAAGTCAGATGTAGGCTGGCTAGACGGCAGATCAAAATGGCTTCTAGGTGCGTCCGACTTGATAGTTGCAGAGAAGGATGGTGTAGGAAAATGAAGAGCCGGAGTTGGTTGGTTCGGCAATAGTGTAGGCGGTGATCGACGATCGGGTATTTGACTATGCAAAGGGTGCTGGAATGGCGGTTGGTGATGGAGCTGATTGGAGAATTGGGGTCGCGGACCATCTGTGCTTTTCATTTCAAACCGCCCGTGCACTGTCTGGTTTCGCATTGGGCTGTCCGTCAAAGGTGGGCTCCATGGCTATTTTTTATGAGAAATCAGTTGTGTGAGGGCAGTGTATCATGTTTGTGAGTGATTCGTCTTTCTTACATCATCATTGGGTTGATCTGCAGACCAAATCGTTTTCGTGATTTGCGGGACAATGACATCTATCGTTGACGTGGATGTTGGAGGGATCTGATAGGGCGATTGGTGAATTGCACTGTTGGTAGGTAAGGGGTAATTCGAGTCGAGAATGTTGAATTTGCTGCCGGGAAAGAGGGCATGTCGATGGTTAGCTGGGATATCGCTGGTATTCATCAAGGTGTAAAAGACGCCGAGTTTGTCGGCTTGAGTGATGACTATGGAATGAAAAAATAAGTGAGTATATATGTGTGTAATGATGGATTACATCTATGCCAAGTTTACCAGATGCGGGTCCGTATAGTTTCTGCCTGGTCATCAGTCTTGCATTGCCCGAGGGTTTTTTCGTCGTCAGGGTTTGCGGAATGTTGTAGGCCAAAAGTTGATCCAATAGGAGATTCTTCGCCATTTGTAGTCTACGTTCGCAGTCGGTGATTACCATCGAGTCATCATCGCCACCAGATGCTACTTCAGAGGGTCCAGCAGTAGTGGTGAGTTGGAATATCAAAGCATTTATAAATGTGTGTGAAGTTTGCCATTGGACGCAAGAGGTTGCAGGTATTTCCTTCGTGTTGGTATCAGGATCGATTAAAGCAACAGACCAATCCATTTGCATGACACGTTTAAGATTCTTGAGATGAATGCTTGATTCGAGATAATTGGTGAGAGCAGAGGACAGGGGTACAGGTACATAACAATGTCGAGGTAAGAGATTTGATAGAGCGGCTTGGATCAGGCGGACTTGAGTGACGGGCCCAACGACAACCACATCAGCATTACCGCACCGAGGAGGCCACCATAATCGAGTGTTGTGAAGTCGTCCATAGTCACGTAAAGCATTGCTGTGTAGATTTGGAATGGTGCGATGCAAGTAGAGTGGGACCTTGACGCTGTATGACACCCAATTTCGATCCTTTTCAAAAGTTATCAGTTCCATCACCTCGTCGTAAAGCTGCTGTAGACTGCTCGAGTATTTCCGCGGAGTTCTTGCAAAGACGTTGTGTTCGTTTTCAAAGTAGCCACCAAGTTCAGTGAATTCATCCGCCCCCGAGAATTTGACGTAGACACCATATTTCTTCATGATACGTTGTATGTTTTTGCCACCCACGCCAATGATACGTCGATGGTAGATTTCAGGTACATAGAAGGATCGTTCTTCAGGGAGCTCATGAGAGAGTAATTCGAGTCCATAGAATGCCTTGTCGATATCAGTGCTGTCCACAGTCATCAAGCAGTTGTAGTCGCTGTAGGCAGGTATGAATTTGATGTTGGCACCACAGCTTTTGACGATTTTGTTGACTTTTCCGCTTTTCTTCCCTTTCATGAATGCACGGTGTTCGGAGGCCAATTCCAATGTGATGCAAGTTGAGATGTGATTGTCCTAGAAGGAAGCAAGACGGTCATTAGCTCGTTAACATATAGTAGCCCTTGCACTTTCAACTTACCATTAGCTTTGAATCCTTCACAAACTGATAGACAAGACGGATCGCAGTATCTGAGCCATATACATCAAGTCTTCCTTGATCCCCACTATAAAGCACTTCGCCGCCCGAGAATTCAGCCAGCCGAGAGATGCAGGTCATCAAGTCAAAGTCATTGGCAGTTGGTTTCCATTTGAATGTCACATGATAGATGTCATGAGCCTAATAAACAACAAGCAGGGCAAGGTCAATACCAATATGTATACATATTAAATTGAGCTTACCATATGATTCAGTAAGCGTAGTGTGCGTTCAGTGTTGATTCTGTTTTCTCCGTAGACTTGAATGACAGGCGACCCGGATCCAATTTGAGAAAAGTGAATGAATGACCCTATTAACGACAACAAGAAAGTTAAACTAGGCCCAGATCAACCAACCATACGCTTTTGCTTACCATTGTCCTGAAGGAGTTTCTTCAACTTGTCCTGTTGGCGAAGTAAGATCCAATCAGCTTTGTGCGGATCGAATGATGATTCCTTGTGATACAAACAGTTGAGCTACAGAATTACAGAAGATTTGGTTAATGTGAGTGAGCAAGAGCAGCTTTTCACTTCATATTGGCGTGGATGGGCTTGGCATCTCTTTTTGGGGTTGCATTCATTACCTTTTGCTCGGCCAGTTTCTTAGCCAGCAGAGTTGCCCTTTTGGTAGCAGCTGTGTCACCCGATATATAGACTAGCCCCTGTTGTTGTTGAAGCGCAAGACCCACGTGTCCGATCGCAAAGGGAGCCTCGAGGTAAATGTTTGTTGCGGTTTCTTCCATCACCGATTGCAATTGGTAGTGCCGTTTGCCACCAAGTATGTTGTGCAGCAAAGGAGGTAGAGACACAGAATCTATATGAAGATCCAACTGTATGATGTAAGTATGTTAGTATGTATGTTTGTATGTACCCCGTGAGTGTGAGTGTGCGTATAAGCATAATAGTCAACTACTCCTTACCAATTGATCCAAATACACAAGGACTTGAATTCGAGCAGCTTCCACCCCGGCCATAGTACCTTGTAAAGTAATGCTGGGTTCAACTGCAACATCGATGGTAAAGTTCACCTTAAAATCTTTGCCAAGCGTCTCGAGGTGCTCAGTCAGTTGTGATCGCTTCTTCTGCTGGGAGATAATACAAGGGTGGATCGATTGGATTGTTGTTCGCACCTAAATAAAGAAGTCAATAAAAAACAAAGTTGAGACGAAGAAGGGAATTGGGGCCATGATTTCCGAAACGCGCCAGTCTCTTCATCTAAATGTACAAGCCCTCTCTTTATTCTTTGTGTTCCATTACCTGAATAGCATCGCTGGCAAGTATTTCACTTTTTGCTTTGAGGACAGAATGTGTTGGACCAGATAGAGTCACCATGAGTTGCCTTTGAGACGCATGGATTGCTGTAAGTTCCACGCCCACCAGATCGGGATGCTGATAAAGAAGGTCTTGTCGTTTCTGCCTGAGTGTGGTATCATCAACAAGTGCAAGGCCTGGCATCGAAACACAATGGGAATAGACTGCATAGGCGTCCATGATGGAGCAATGTTGTGGGAATGTGTAGAGTTGTTGAAGAGTGAAGAAGAGAGGGAATCGGTAAAACTGAGCAACTTAGGTGGTCGGGGAATGTAAAATATGAGGGAAAGAGATGCGAACAAAAAGATTTCCAAGTTCAAAACCCAGCTTATGCTTTTTTCCTTTTCAAACCCCGCTCTTTTTCTCGCTCACTCATGAATTAAAAAAGTCTCCTTTTCTCAAATCTTCCCCTCCTTCTTCTTTTTACATTACTGTCGCACATCTTTTTCAATCCTGTTTCCTTCAAACATCAAGTCCTTATTACCTAGTGCCATAACACCTAGAAAGAAAGGTAAGTTATTCACTATACAGTATGTCTTGTTCTAGATGGAAACTTGCTTCTCACACACTCATTCCTTTATAGTGGTTCGCTTTGCTTCATCTCTGTCTGGCAATGAACGTCCTGATCCTCGTCAAATCCTAACCGGCCTATCCCAAAACATGGACGATGAACTTGATTACCCTGATCTGAAGCATCTCTTGAAGAAATATGGCACAGCAACACTACAGCTAGCGCAAACTCAAAGCACGGTCTCCAACTCACCCGCCATTACGATACCCAACTTGTGGAAGGAAGAACCGATAGTCGACACTTTACAGCAAACTTGCGGGGATGGCAATACCGTCCGCTTGGAACACCAACACCAACAGCTCAGCTATCAATCTGACAAGGCGGAGGAACTGCGCTCGTCACTATCCAGGCTCTCTGATAATACCAACAGCACTCTTTATGAACGATTGTATCAAGTCAAAATGACCAAGCTCGGGGTACAAGACTGGTTGGACAACACATTATGGTCTCTGAGTATGCGGTCGGACCTTGTATCTGGCCACAAACAGCAACAGCGACAGCCTCTCCAGGTATCCATGGCAACGACGGACTCATACAAAAGGGATATGACAACACTATCACGGGTCCTCAACACACTCTTCTCAGCTGAACGATCAGTGACGTCCAACAGATCATCTTCCAGCAACGCGGCCACCTTAGACTCAGGCTCGAACGATAATACTGCATACTTGGAACAACTTCACGCTTGGATTCTCAATGTTGGGTCTGTCTATATTGGATGTGCATCTCTGTCTGATTGCAAGTATCTCTTGGCACAACTGCTGAAAACGCACCATTCAACTGATTGGGGTGCTGTCTTGATCCAATACATTCCAGCGACTGAAGACATACTCGGATTCATGGCGGAATACCATTTGGCTCTTCGATGCGTTTTGGATAACCCCCTTGACTCGCCGTGGCTAGAAGACGACTATATCAATTGTCTGGATCAGTTTGATGTCCCCTTTGTGTGCGCTCGCTTTGTGGATTCGATCTTCCAACAGAACCACCCCCTCGACCATGCTTCCACCACTCATTCCACGGAATTCTTCGACCTGTCCAACTCCTTGATCAATGCACTTTTGGCCGGTATACAGTTTGCTTCTTCTAATGGATACTCCAACTTGACCAAGCGCTTGGCCCAGCAAATCTCACAAGCCTCTGTTACCTTGACATCCGAACTGAAGAAACATAACCCTTGGTCTGAACACTGTCAATCTGATGGCGACGACTTCATTGTACATGTCGTCACTGGTCTACTCTCTGTATCTGATTCAAATGTGTGGCACTTTTTACCCTCTTTACCATTTGGCATTGTGTCCTCTCAAGCTCTTTGGGAAATCACCTTGAGGCTCCTTCAAATCTCGGATTATGCAGAACCTCCCAACCTCCGATCCGCCATCAAAAGTCCGCCTGCTGTTGATCCCTTCCTCCGATATTTGAAAGAAAGTCCAAACCAAGGTGTATACATGATTGGCTGCTTGACAAACGTGGTGACCTCTATCACTCCTGGTGTGGATACAATGGCGTCTTCGAATTCAAACAGCTCTGTGTTAGGTGCTTCCTTGGTGGCCATCATTGCTTATGCTCTCTTCACTGTTGCCTTTGTCGATCAAGATCTCAACGATATCTACTACAAGGATGTGCGTGACAACTTTGGCACCATTTGCTCGACCCATCCTTTTGTCATGTCACTTTTGCTTCGTTGGACGGTGGATCATCTTGCTGGTATGGAAAACATGGCTCTATATCTATTCCGATCACTGCCCCTCGATACATGGGAGGTCCTCACCGACGATCTCACTTTACTATACCAGCTTCTCCAGCAATCCGAGCTGTCTTCGTGGGTCACCTTTGCTCAATATGTCATTGGTCAGCTCAACTTTGGATATCGTCAAAATACCTCTACTCCCTCCGGTCTCGACCCACCACCGCACTCATCCCACCCTTGGTGTCATAATCCCAAACAACCATTCCTATCGTACGGGATCCATGAAGAGCTGGCTTTTCTTTTACTGGATTCTTGTCAAAAGTACCAATCTCTTTACGACTTTGATAAGGATATCCTTGGCAACACTAAAGCAACCCTGCGATCTACACCACCGAAGCATTCATCACCGGGATCTCCATCAACAACACCGTCTTCTGTGGTGATCAATGCAACATCTCATCAAAGCTTTTTGGATTGGTGTTGGACCGTGATACAAAAGCTACAACTCTACCATGGGCCGCCCTCATCAAGGGGATCTGATATGGACAAGTGCATTGACCTGGCTTTTTTAAAGGGGTGTTTGAATCAGCCTGCCGAAAACGTGTCTTCTCATGGGGCTTTGTTGGTGTATGTGGCCTTCCTTCTCTCCCCGACAAGTCGACACTTCCTCCGCTTTGAATCTGGCCATGGCTGGATGAAACTCTTGGTGGTATTGCGCCGCGGGAAATCTACTGCTGCGATCCATCTTCTCGGCGAAATCGTACCTGCGTTTATATATCTCCATGGTGATGACTTTTTTACCGGTGACGACAGCGTGGTGGACTACTTGCGGAACATGGTGGAGCACAAGAAGGATCATATGCTACGACAAGGCGCACAAGACTACATCAACTTACACAACACCAAGGGGAACAAAAAGGTGGCACCTCGGAAACTGGATCACCACGTGGCGGAGTTTTGGTACCTGAAATCGCTCAACGGAATTGGCTTGGTGATTGGCTCCCACGCTTGGCATTGTCGCTCAATTGATAGAACAAGCGATTTGAATGGCTTCTCTTACCTCAACCTTGTCCTTTACTCCTGGCTATATACTGTCTTTCGCAAAGATGACTGGATGTGGAGTGAACAGTATGTAAATCTTGTCGACGATATCTGCTACATCGCCTACTGCCTGGATCAGCAACCGCTGGTGTTTAAAATGCTGGAAAAAGAAATGGAACGACTGGAACAGATCAAATCACCATCACCAAAACCAGCCTTCTCTGTATCGCCCAAGATGATGCCCCTTGTTGGACAGCCAAGAAAAGCACTCAAGTATTTCAAGAACATGCTTCCGGACTCCTCCTATTCTACACTACTCACTGGCGAATGGTCAATGTTATCTCTTACAACAAGCAACATTTTCAAGACCCCAGGTGTGGAACCTACTTCATTGTGGTTTGCTTTCGATGTACTGCTACTGGAAGCCGCCAAGGAAAAGGACGATCGTCATGCCTTCACCCAACTCCTTATCACAGAACCGACACCATCACCTTCACCAACCTCCTCCTCTTCCTCTTCAACATCTCCTGCGCCCTCTATCCTGTCATCGTCTCCATCTGCACCTTCTTCGTCATTGCCGTTATCAGCAGCCTTTGGACTTGTACAGCATACACAACAACTCGACGACGACTACAAGATCCTTCTGGCTAGCAGTAAAAAGCCTGTGGACTTTTATTGCATCTATCGCCTCCTTCAGCATACTTTGGTGGCTCCATTCGATCACCCTGTGACACCCCTGCTACTTCAAGTCTTTTTCTGTCTCTTCTACGCCAACACCACAGTGACGAAAGCCGACGGAACGACAAAGAAGTTATTCTATGGTGCAGCCTTCTTCGCCAAAAAGCAAGATCAGCTTGCCAAGCTTCGTGACCGGATCGCAAGTCTCCAAACATATCATGGGCAACAAGGATTAGCCACCCCGACAACAAAAAGCGATGGCCACCATTCAGCAACTACCCACCAGCATCATGAAACCCTTCGACAAATTTACTACGCCATGTGGTTATGGTTGGGAAACGAAGATCTACTCACACAAGGCGCCGATCATTCCAGAACCCACTCTGCAGATCTGGAGAAACTGCCCGCCCACTATTGTCCTCAACGTCTTCTTTCCTGTCTTGAAACAACAACTATGGATTCATGGGAAAGCCACCAGCCCTGGATTGAACATGACTCTTTATGGTATGATCTACTGGACAATGAACGGATGCATACCTCTTTTGATCAGTTTGCTTGGGTGGATTCAGACATAGATAGGTGTTATTAGATTAGACTGGTATCAGTGCTGCTTTTGGAACCCGATTCTCTCAACATTAATAAAATACACCACTTGGTTATACCTTCTTTTACATCTTTAACCATCATCGTACTTGCTCTATGCTACAGCGGTTTACTGTTGAATGTGTGCCTATATGCATTCTAGATTTCAAACCCCGATTTGGCTGCACATAAGAATGTTTTTTTTGCCCGTCCATTACTTTTGCTCCTTCTTCCCCTTGTCATCACTTTTTTGCCTCCACATTGTCATTCTCTTTTTTCCCACGACGACAAACGAACGAACGAACAAACGAACGAACGACTGAACGAGCAAACGAACGACCGAACGGTAACTCCACCCTTCTCACGTCATGTTCATGTTTTGGTTACCATTATTAACTTTTTGCCTTTTGCATCATTACTCTTTCTTTTGACACTAGATTCACTACGACGATTACGACGACAATAGAGACGACGACGATGCTGATGCCGACTCCACCACTGCTTCATGTCGCCTAAAAAGGCCCTTTTAAAATTTTAAAATGTAAAAAACATGGGGAAACCCTCGCAATTTTTTTTTAGGTGCACTCCCATCCCATTGAAGAATCTGGTAGTCGAAGATACTAATAAAAGAGTGCCAATTCTCTGCCCATACCCTTCCGCTACTAACACTGATACTTTTGCACAGTTGGGCCGTCTTTGTCCATCTCCATTTGCTTGGTTTTTACAGCAGTTTAGTCATTCCCTTTGCAACTCGTCGCCCGTTACACATTAGCATAACCACAGCCTTAAACATAGTCTGTATCCTAGCCCTTTAGATCTATTGTATCAATAAAAAGCATACTTGAATCATTCTCCAAAAGGTTTCTCTCTAACCCATGACCATAACAAGACAACGTACATTATGAAGACCAAACTACAGATGAGTAGCTCATCGTTGACAAGTCATGAAACATCAGTGATTCACTAGTTGGGGTAGAGTAAGACTTTATAAAAATGCGCAGGTATATTTTACGATTATGTACATTTCATTCGATTCAGGATCGGCCCGTATCCCCAGCCATTCACCTCATGGCCGTAACCGTCAAGCATTCAGGGGGGGGTAAACTTCAGATTTTTTCAAATTTCCAACCCCGCCATTTGAAGAAGCACGGCCCAACTTCAAATTTGACATGGACTCAGAAGTACGTTTTATCTAGCGACTGATACTAAAAAAGCCTGATTTCCTTGGACGGCCTGCCATTACTGATACCACTCCAATTGGTCGCTTCGTGGGGGCTTCTCGGACAAGTCACAGCCGCATACAACATACAGATGCTTGTTTCCGAGTATCAGCCAATAGATATGCATTACATCGTGTTGCCTGTAAAATTTGACGGTAGGTTGTCCATCTCAGTTCTGAGAAATAAGCAACTCAAAAAAATAAAAAATAAAAAAAAAAGGATATCAAAAGTCCACATTTCGAAATATGTAGTAAGGATCTGGAGACTTGACGTTTTTTGCAAACTCCGATTGACCTCCACCACCTGTACGCAATAGTTGAGAGGTAGTTCATGGAGAAGGGAGGAAAGAACGATTGAGGGTATACAAGGGATCTTTATTCAAAAAGTGATAACAAAGTTATATTTCAAGTCTAAACTAGCAGCGACATATCAAAATCATAGGGGGGGGGTATCCTAAAGCAGCCAAGTATCCAATCATCCATTCAGTTGTTTCGAGAGGCGATCGATCTCCAATTCTAATTCCTTCAAGCTGATGGTAAGAGTCTTGACATCGTCATATTTCCTGTTGTTTTTGGCCTCCGTGATGAATCCCTGGACTAATGCTACTTGTTCCTTGAATGTGTCGAGCTGCAGGGCTAGTTCATCCTGTTGTTTGCTGTTATGGGTCGTCTTGTGGGCCGCTTTCTTCTTCTTTTCTTGGGTAGTGTTGAGGATTCGAGGGAGCATCTGAAGGGGAAGCATGTTGCGTTGGAGATAGTGGTTCGCGGCCGTACATATGTTGGCTTGGAGTCGCTTCATCGGCCCTGTCTGCGCTGGGAGTGATTTGATGCTTTTCACCAAGGTGTCGTAGAGGGCAAAGTTGTCAAGGAGCGATTTTCGAACGAGAGCGGCTTTTTTGTAGCTTTCGTGGGATTGCTGGACGATCTTTTCTTGTCTATTTAAGAGATAGAGAGTCAGTAAGAGTGTGGTGTCGTAAAAACAAATAAAGAGGCAGGCGACTTACTCGAGCATTAGTATCATGGAGTGGAACTTTGGAAGAAGCTTTTCAATGTTTTGTCGTGCCACTGTGAGCTGATTGTACAATTGGAATATAGGTAGAGGCCTTGATGATTCCTGGGATTGAATCTTTCGTCTAAGGGGTAATATCAACGAGTCAATATATCATGCCACTGTTGATAAACCACTTACCTGAACCCTGCACGCCTACATTCATGACATGCTCTCGTATCCCCCACAGGTTCAGTTTCAAAGTTATCTAATCAAAAGGTAACATTTTTGTTATGGAATGATATCATTGGAAGGTCTTTTCTTCTACTTACCAGTCGACATATCCAAATAGAGAGGGATCATACTTGAGCAATGTTTGGCGCCACATACAACACGGCCGCAGAGTCGACAATGATGCTTCCGATACGTCAAAGTGAATTGGGTCCTATCAGACGAAAAAGCTGGTGTCAAGAGAACTGTTTTTCTAGCCGATCTTGTCTACTTACGAGCATAGAGGACACTTTTTGATGCCTTTGTCGTCTTGCCATTTGATGATAGACTGTTCGCCATCTACACAGAATCCAACATGATTAATACCAGCCACTCACTCGACCATTTACATCCAAGACTTACCACGATACTTGAGTTTCATACTGAGGATACTATTCGTATTGCTACCGTTGGAGATCCTAGGAGACATGGTGCCACTGTTGACGCTGACATTAGAAGAAGAAGCCGAATCAGATCGTTCCAAACTAGCAAAAGAAGATTGGCTGATAGGTTTCTCGGTCAACCCTTTCCCGAGATCCATATTGAAGTGCAGTCTTGCCAACTGGGGTACATGAGAAAAGTGTGAGATTCCTGTAGTCCACCCCAATGCAACCCACTTACCTTTTCCAACCGTTTTTCCAATCGATTTGTTTCCAAATAGACTTGATCAATGGTTTTCGCCCGCTTACTGAGGAAGGCAGCCGAGATATTCCGCATAGCGCCTTGAGGGTTCGTATAGTCGACACGGTCCATATAACAGTCGCCACACACCTTCGCCCATGCCCCTGAGACCGGATCATGCTGTGCCTGACGATTCAATTTGATTTCATATTGCGTATGAGCATTACAAAAGAGTTTGCCGCACCTAATACATCACCATTATCAGTACCATCATATCACAGTTACCCCTCTTCCCTTTCGTTACCTTCTACAATGTTGCTTGCCAGTATTGCCTCTTCCGAGCACTTTTCCGCAGCCACGCAGACTACACAGATCTTGTCCCGACTCGTGCTGCCAATGGCTCCGTACCACCGCATCTGTATATCGTTCCGTTTCACAGACAAAAAAGTCAGGCTGAGATTGCGTCGTCAGTTGCTGGAATTGAGAGATAAAGGACGGTTGTTCATTGAGGGTCTTAAAGAAGGGAGGAGACGATGCCATGGAGCGTGGAGTGCCATTGGTGCTGCTGCTGTTGTTTACTGTCAGTGTCGTCTGGACCTTCTTCTGTGCTTGTTTAAACCAGGTCAATAAAGCCCCTTTTGTATCTTCTTCGCTATGAGCAGTATCCAAATGCTATCCATCATCCAGTAACAAAAGAAGTGTGAGTTCAATGACAACGCATCTTGTTTCTGAAAGCACCTTACCAGGTTCAACGATTGGAGGGATTGGCAAGGCTGCTGACATATAGGACAGGCAGTACCTTGAGCTGGAACATAGTCATCATAGTTGATTGACATTGGGGAAAGAAAAGTAAAAGTTGGGAAGAAGAAAGAAGAAGAAAAAGAAAAAGAGTTGAAGTTCAGTCAAAATCTGTCGGTGGCGGAGTTTGAAGTATGAACGGAAAAAAAAAGATGACCAGGTCAGTGTAACCACCCCATACAATAGAATGTTCCTGACTTGGTATTTGATGTTGAGGGAAGTGTCTGATATCATCACCGTCACCACCTCTTTTTTAAGACTTGCATCATTTGATGATTGGAGTGCCCTGTTATCTTGAGAGCAATTCGCACACCTCTCTAGCGGACTTTGAAAAAGGTACGTTTATGTATGTAGGGCTCAGTGATCTTTCCATTCAAGCTCTCTTCCTCTTTCCCTTTACCTTTGTTATGTCTACCTATCTGTCCTGTCAACATAAACAGCAAAAAGATAAAGACGATGATACCCCACTTCTACTTGACGGCCTCAGAGTGGTCGAGGGCCTCCAAGATGACTGATCTGAACATTGATTGCACTGACATACCCTTTTCAACAGCAACGCCATGGCCACCAAACCAAATCCAGGGGTGTATCTGTGAATTCCAGGTGACTCAAATGAAGGGCATCATCCATGTTTACTCATTCTTCTTCTTTTCAATCAAGCATCAAGGGCTCAAGTAGGACAAAACAAGCATGACCCCCTCTCATTCTCACACATCATAG
>LT553219.1:200828-211639 GCA_900079185.1 Absidia glauca
TTGTCTTTTGCATCCGCCCTCCTTCTTTTGACGCTAGATCGACTACAACGATGACGACGACGATAGCGACGACGACGATGCTAATGCCGACTCCACCACTGCTTCATGTCGCCTAAAAAGGCCCTTTTAAAAATTTTTAAATGTAAAAAACATGGGGAAACCCTCGCAATTTTTTTTTAGGTGCACTCCCATCCCATTGTAGAATCTGGTAGTCGAAGATACTAATAAAAGTGCACCACTTCTTTGCCCATACCCTTCCGCTACTATCACTGATAATTTTGCACAGCCTGGCCTTTTTTGTCCAGCTTATTTGCTTACTTTTTACAGCAGTTTAGTCCTTCCCATTACAAACCGTCGCCATTTACACATTAGCATAACCATAGCCCTAAGCATAGCCTGTCCCACAGCTCCTTAAACTTATTGTATCAATAAAGCATACTTGAATCATTCTCCAAAAAACTTTTCTCTTATTCATAACCATAACAAGACCATGTACATTATAAAGACCAAACTACACCTAAGTAGGTCATCATTGACAACTCCTAAAAAATCATTGGTTTACTAGTTGGAATGAATCTAACGACATGATAGTAGGGTCTATCTGCGCATAACTACAAAGTTTTATTGATGCAACAGGGCTAACGGGCTATCGTAAGGACTATAATTAAGGCCGTAGTTAAGCTACTGTTAATGGAGACGAGGTGTAATGGGAATGGCTAAACTGTTGTAAAAACCAGGCAAATGAAGACGTACAAAGACGACCAAGCTGCATAGGAGTATTCGTGATAGTAGCGGAAGGGTATGGGCAAAGGAATGGTATACTTTTACTAGTGGCTTCGACTATGAGATTCTACAATGGAAGGGGAGCGCACCAAAAAAAAAATTGGGAGATTGTTTTTCATACTTCCTTGCGTCCAATCCCTAATCTAACCACATTACCATCCAGTCCTGCGCTCAGAGAGCCTATATCCGTTGCCATCTCATTCGATCTGCTAAGAAAAAGAAGAGTAATGGAAGATGTTAATGTTAGCAATGTAAGAGAGGGGTGGACAGGATACGGAAAAGGAGACTTACCCTTGCTGTCATCGTTAAAGGTGGTCATGCATAGTTCGTATTGGAGGGGGGTGCCTTGGCAAAGCCGATGGTAAGAAAAAAGTGAGGGGGAAGGAAAGAAGAAGTAAAGAATAAAAAATTTTGTGGAAAAAGTGGAGACTTATAGCATTTTCAACCCCCGCCAACATCCCTTCTCACCAGCAGATACTTTGCTTTTTCATCACTTTTTTCTTCATTGACATAAGCATCGCCCAACAAATGGCTCGCCCCCCTATGCAACGACCTTGAATGACGGACAGGGTAACTCTCTCCATAGCGAGCGGCATTTGAAATCCGTCATGTTAGGTCAAATTACCCCCAAACCCACTCAAACCTACAGCTTAGCCATAGATGTCGTCAGCTTAGAGTATGTCAATGAATAAAGCTCACTCTTTGGCTATCCTACTATGCCTTTTTGAAGCCTACGCCCACACAATGACAATGTGCCTCTCATATTCTTCAAATCGACCCCAACAGCATGGGCGGCGTTTAAACATCCCACCCACAGGATTCTGTTTGCACTGAAAAGGACCAAAAAAAAAAAAAAGATCGGTTACACAGATCACCCTCGGGGTTGAACGAGCGAGGAGGCTCCATTGTGATTGACTGTCCAACAAGGGGGTTCGTTCCTCATTACTGGGTTTTTTCCTATAAAATCAAAAAGATCGACTGAAACCCCGCCCACTGCCAAGGGTTTTAATTCATAATTGGAATAGCACAAGGCGTTGATAATTGAACACACTTTTTTTAGACCTATATCGCTTCTCCTTCTTTCTTCTCCTTCTTTCTTCTCCTTCTTTCTTCTCCTTCTTTATATCAGAAGATGATGTCTCTTTCCCACAAGTATCGTCTTCCCTACCTGTTTGTGCTGTTTTCATTGTTCTTTCTCTACCGATATATACATCTGGGAAGGGAAACCGTCTCCTCCCCTTCATCAATAGCGTTCGAAACCCAAGGCAGGCCACCGGTGGAAAGTGTACCGCCATCATCATTATCATCACAGGAGCCTCATGACCGCAAATCAGCCTGTCGAACGAACAGCGTCGAAAGAAACACGGATCGTAACCACAACAACGCCCATATGGAGTTTTGGATGAACTTACCCAAAGATACCCTCCAGCAATACCAAGCGCAATGGCAAAGTTTCATCCGTCGGGAAATGAAAAAATTCCGCTCCCCGCCCCGATGGTTCCAGGGCCGAGGCATTGTGCTTGTCGCAGGGAATGGCGATACTTTCCATCGTGCATTGACGACCCTCAAACTACTTCGGCACTATGGATGTGGCTTGCCCGCTGAAGTGTGGCACTTGAATGATGAACATCCCGACGAGAGCATGGTTGCGGCGCTGCATGAAGTCCAGGCTTTACCTCGTGATCTTTCTGATAAGCATTTGATCAGGCCCATTGATCAAAGAAGGAATGCAGACAAACAGTAAGTAGTATCCTCCATGTGCGAAACAATCCCCCCTGATTTTTTCACCGTTCCCCCCCCCCTCTCTCTCTCTCCCTCTATCTCAAGGTTCCAGATCAAGGCTGCTGCGATTATCAATGCGGAGTTTGAACATGTTCTCTATCTCGATTCTGATAACATCCCCACGGCTGATCCAACCTACCTTTTCGATCATCCCGCATATCAAGAAACAGGTGCTCTCTTCTGGCCGGACTTTTGGTAAGTAAAAGCTTAGTACCTCTTACTTTAGGAAAAGAAAGGCTATCTTTGAATCACGTAGACTCATCTCTTCGTATACAGGAAAACACATGGTGAAAATGGTATCTTTGACGTTCTAGACATTGATTGTCAAGATGAATGGGAACAGGAGGTAAGTCAGAATGAAATCTTTACTAGTTGTCTCAACAAATATCTCTTTATAGTCTGGTCAAATGGTGATCAACAAGGTAAAGTCTTGGTATCCTTTACAGCTGGCCTGGTTTATGAATCATCATCAGGGTAAGCAGGGTATGTCTGCTTTGTGTACTCTATCTCATACCATTTCATCGATTGACTTGAATAGAGATCTACTACCAATTCTTGAATGGAGACAAGGACACTTTTCGATTTGCATGGAAGGTAAATTTCAAACTCCGTCTGCATGAATTATCTTTTTTGCTCACTTTTGCTGGTATAGGCCCTGAAGCACCCCTACTATATGAATCCCACGTTTCTGGGTATGGCAGGTACATTGACGAACGACCAGTTCTGTGGTCACACCATGCTACAGTACCCACCCGAGGACGATCGCAAACCCCTCTTTGTCCATGCCAATCTCTTGAAAATCACAGACAAGGTACATTTCTTGCATCAAGATGACTCCGGGAACAGCGGGCAAAACTTGATTGAAAGACCTTGGGAATGGGTCAAGCAATATACGCAAGGTACTGGTGCGACCTGGCTCTTGCCGGAGTTTTACATCGGCGGGCTCAGCCGAGCCTGTATGGACTTCAAGACTGACCAAGGTGAACCCATGACCAAGCTGACACCGTTTGATACTGTTGTGCCTAGAGTTCAGGAACTGTATTTTGAGTTTGGAGGGATTGGAGGAGAAACGAAATGACTAAGGGCCCTGTGGATGAAATTAAAACTCCGGTCGGGGTGTATTTGAAAACCATGCTAAAAAATTTCTTAGCTTCCCCTCTCTCTTTCTTTCTCTTCCTCACGAATAAACATAATGACATCAGTTTATAACCATCTACCTTCTCAACTCAAGAATCGCTATGTGATTGCTCGACATGGATTCTCTTTGGCCAACAATGCCAAACTGATCTGCAGTAATCCCGAGATTGCTATCCCTGCCACTGGTGGACCTCTTGGTACCGGCTATGGTCTTCATGAAAAAGGCAAGACTCAAGTCAAAGAGGTAAGTCAAGATAGAAAACGGGGGATCTCTGTAATAACCCCCTTATGCATCGGATAGTCAGCGACCTTACTCTCCCAGCACTTGTACCCTGGAGGCAACTTTGAAGGCGACGACGACGAACCTGTCAAAATCTTCTGCTCCCCTTTTAAGCGCACGGTGGAAACCGCGGGGATTATTCAAGAAACACTCAACTCGACCACTTCAATCAAGGTGCATACCCCCGAACCCACCATGGCGCTTCGTGAACGATGGTATGGCGATATGGATATGACCACGGATGATAACTACCCTCTGTGTTGGCAAGAAGATGCCGCTGCTCCTGACCATGGCGAACACTCCAAGCAAAAGGTGGAAGGTCCTCGGTCGGTCTGTGATCGGGTCACTCGGTTTATCGTCGAAGAAATTGAACCCAAAATGCAAGGCAAGGTCGTTATCTTGGTGTGTCACGGGGATGTGTGCCAGATCACAGCTACAGCGTTTATGAACTTGGAACCTTGGCGCCATCGCGAAATCAAGCATGTGGATACCGCCGATTGGAGGGATACCTGGGAACTTTGAGGGGCAGGTCTGTGTTTAGGATAGTACATGTTTTATAGATTATGCAATAAAGTGATGTTGGGTAAATCAGGAACGGCGGGTCACTTGGTGTCATGCGGTTGTGGCTGTATAGTATAGAGACGCTGGGATGTATAGGCTGACCTATGAGCATGGGGGATTACTGAACCTGGTGGTAATGGTATCAAATAAAGGTAGCAACTGACCCCTAGGATGGATCTGTCAAGTTTGGGAACGATTGAACATGATATTTACTTTTGACCTTGATATGTCGGGGTCTGAAATACGAACTGACAAGTTGTAGAATTTCTCCTAAACCTAATTCTCGCTTCTTCTTTGCTTCTCCATCACTTTTTTCTTTCCATCGACATAGGAACGGCACAACAAACGACCCGCCTTCTATACAGTGTCCTTGAATGGCGAATGAAGGATAACGCTCTCCTTTTCACCTTCTTGTCCATGCTTGTTTTGCCATGACTAACATTTGCCTTTTGCATTGTTGCTCCTTTTTTCTTAGGTGATCGTATGGGGTGGCAACGGATATAGGCTACTACCAGTGACACTTTTAGCACCGCTGATCAACTATCCAGTCATTCAATCTCTTGGTCATGACCCTAGGTTAATCATTCCAGGCCCTGTACATACCTTCGCAGCCTCCCCCACTTGGACATTTAGCTTAGATATAGTCGCATTTGCTCAATAAAACGTACTTGAAACCATCTCCATAACTATCTTTTGTTTCCTAGGGCCATATGTGAGCGAAGGAACCGAGATCCCATTGTTGTTGTTCGCGTTTGACATGACTTTTGTGTGCAAGAAGGATTTTCACACTGTGTCAAGTGTATGAATGAGCGAATCTCACTTTTTGACTTGACAACTTTATCTTTTAAACTCTTTCCACACAAGCACTATGTGTCCCTGACATCCTCCCGTTCAGAAAACCCAAATGTTGCTCGGTTTTTCCAAACGCTCTTTTTTGAAAAAAAAAGATGGACCATCACCCATGGAAAGTGTCACTTTTTGTTGGACATAGATTTTCTCTTGAAATAGATAGCAAACCCCATCTCAAATTTTACATGAAGAAAGTAGTACTTCTTATTTACTGAAGGATGTTAAGAGTGTAAGGTTTTAAATGACAGATCATCGATTTTGGGGTATGTACTGTAGCTGGAATCAATCGCTTTTTAGGGGCCTCTATAAAGTGTTCAGAGAAGCATACAGCACAGGTATACTTCAACTTTGGTATCATTCGGTAGATATACATTTCATCTTGTTCCATGTGCATTTTGAAGATGGGTCATCCATCCCGGTTTTGAAAAAAAGGGCAACTCGTCGCAAAAATTTACACCTGGAAATCGAAAAGTTTCTAAAAAAGCCAAGTGTGGTCAAAGACTGCCCGTCCACTTTATTTCAAACTCCGCCTTTTTCAAACTCGTAAGAGTTGCAATCTGTCAGGTCTCGACGCACCGGTGCATGTCAGTTTCCAAAACGGCTGGAACTTATTCAAAAGAGTGAGCTCAGGTAAATGGTTTCTAGTAAATTCTACTGTATTCACCGAATGAGCCATGGCTAAACTATATGTAGGACTTGCCCTGGCCAAGTGCCCAGAAGGATCGGGGGAAAAAAGTAGGGTGGGTAAGTCAGCGGGCAGGGAAGGGAAAGTGGCCAAGTGCACAGAAGGATCAAGGGGGAAAAAGTAGGGTGGGTAGGTCAGTGGTCAGGGAAGGGCAAGTGGCCAAGTGCCCAGAAGGATCGAGGGGAAAAAGTAGGGCGGTCGGAGTTTGGCATTGTGAAAAGTCGATTGGAACTCCGACGGGCCACATCAAAAAGAGAGCGCTGGGAAAGGGTAATAACGCTCTTCTCTTTCCGCTTTCCCTCATCACACTCTCTGACAAACGAATGACTAGCACTCAATCTGCCTTACAAGAGGCCGATAGACATATTGGTAAAGTAAAACATGTAAATGAACCGATGAGACTGATTCAATTAAACCCATGGCCACAATGTGATGTGTTGGGTTTCTCTCTTCCATCTCTAGACTACGACACGTTTTTGTCTGAAGACTTTGACACCCACAAGTATGTACATCAAGTTATCAGCAAGTCTGACCAGGGTGATGCCACCGAAATAGCCACTTCTTTATCCCAACTCTCCTTCAGCATTGAAAGCCTCAACAAACAGATCCGCGAAGAGGTAAACTTTGGCTAAATGTCATGAAAGCAAGTACTAATGAGTTGATTTAGATTGGTAGGAACTATGAAACACTCTTGGATCAAGTTACTGGTATCAAGGAACTGGACATTGTTCTCTCCACTGTCCAAAAGAACATTACTGTTCTGAATGACTCACTCTCGAGGTAAGGTCAAGCAACAATGGGACAGGCACAGCACTCACACGTTTTCTCTCTCTCTCTCTCTCTTTTCTTAGGCTATCACTCAAGATCCGCACACCTTACGAACAACTAAGTACTTACACCACTCAATTCAAAAACCTCCAGACTACATGCGAACTGCTTCGACGACTCCATCGCTTCATCATTCTTAGCCGCCGCCTCGACGTCTCCTCATCCACCGACCGTGATCTTGCGGCCTCAGCAACTACCCTCTACAAACTCAGCCTCATCATGGACGAATCAGACTTTGAAGGGATCGACCTTGTGGCCAAGGACTTGCCAATGATCCAACAATGCCGCACGCACGTCTTGAAGGAAGGCGACCGATTACTGCAGGAAGGCATCGAGCAACACTCCCAGACGAAAATGGCGGCTGGCTTGCAGATCTTTTACAACATGAAGCGGATGGTGGACAAGGTGGAAACATTGACGAACGGCATGCTGGACGAGCTGTGTGGAAATATCAGGAACGTCGTGGATATGCAGTCCTTACAAAAGAAGGTCAAAGGTCAGTACAGAGACATGATAGATGTGATCTAACAGGTGTTGTATTGCGATAGATTCTACACCGGCTGTACGAAAGACCAACAACGAACCTTCTTTTGGAAATCAAAGTCCCTGGGCAAACACACTGTGGGCAAGAATGGACGATCTGATGCAAGTTATGAGCGACAGCTGTAACAAGGTATCACCGTTGATTTATGAAGAAGGTCTGTCTCCATCTCATCCTTCTTCTCTGTAGATCTATAATCTAGAGAAGGTGCTTGAACTCAAGAAAGACTCGTATACTCATGTATCCTATCTGGATGAAGTCGTCAAGGTAAGTGGGGTAACCAGGGACGTGAGCGAGAAACGATCTAAACGCAGGTTTCTTGTTTTGACAGGTACTGGATACGTCAAGTCTGGTGAATCACTTTTGGAGGATACTATCAGCAACCTTTGAAAAGGAATTGAAAGGGGCGACAAAAGGTAATGAGAGAGAGGTAGTGATGACATAATGATCTCATTGGGCTTTATCTTGGTACAGGCTCTACATTCCTTCAAAACACCTTTGTCAGCGACTACCCCAAACTACTTCGCCTGCTGCATGGCTTCTTCTCTCGGGTGGCACTTCACCGAGGCTCGTCAATATTGGATTACTCACAAAGGTAAAACAATCCATAAAAAAAAAACATCATCCCATAGCAACCTCTAACTTTACTTTGAACAGCCCTGAATACATCATCATGCTGCGTAGCTTTAGCACCTTTGAAAACGGTTACCTGGCACGATCCCTGACTCGAATCCATGAAGCCGTGAATGCAGCCTTTCCTTCTTATGGCGGCGGCGCCCGTGCCTCACCTACCCGTGCCAATGTGGCAACCATCACAAGAACCATCGAAAAGTAAGTCAGCGATTGATTGTGTCATTTCTGTACAGAGTATTTACGTCTCTCCATTTAGGGAACTGGAGGTGGCCGCTTTTGATAATCACCTGATCCAATCTGTCTCTCACAACGTTGTCAAGTCTCTTAACATGTTTTCTACCAAATGTGAAGGATTGGTAAGTGAAACAAACCTCATGAGAAGAAACAAGACAGACTGATGTTTTGGGCGGGGGGCCGTGGGAAAATAGGTCATCGCATCCATTCAATCGATCTACGCCAGTACACCAAACAACACCATTACCGCCTACCTCAACATGAATATCGATCTTGCCAACGTCCTTTATAACATGTATCAGTCCGTTTGGAAGATCTTGGAAGAATACTCGGAGAAGACGGTGGATATCATCAAACAAGGGGCAGAGGTAAAAGAGGAAAAAAAAAAAAAGTGGGATGAAGCATCATCAGCTCATTACTGTCTCTTTCTTTTTTAGGAGTGTCGGCGGTTGATGCTCTCTGTGGGCCAAATATTGGTGGATGCCATCAAAGCGGATATTACTCGGGTGCTACTTCAAATCCATCAAGAGGATTTCTCAGGGCAGTCCCGGCGAAACTTTGCTCATGATGACGATGATGAACCCACAAGCCTATATACCAAAGAACTGGCGAAACATGTTCGCTATTATCATACTCAAATCCTTTCTCGGCTGTCTTGTGGAACGGAACCAAAATCATGGTAAAGGGGGGAGTGGAGGCAGTATGAATTGAACGAATAGGAGTGACTAAGGTTCTTTTGTCTTTAATAGGGTGAAGCAAATCGGGAAACACATACTGAAGGTGTTTGTCTTCCAGGCTAGTTTGGTACGACCACTCAGCGAAGCAGGGAAACTCAAGTTGGCAGGGGACATGGCTGAAATCGAATTCACCGTCAGTCAAGTCATGAATGAATACGGCGCAAGGATCGAAGATGTTGGAAATGACTACAAGGCGTTGCGGGCTTTCAGGTAAACGATGAGACATACTGGCCATCCTTCTCACCGCTTCTTTCTTTTAGACCATTGCTGTTCCTGGATTCAGCACAATTGACAGCAGCACATCATACCGCGGGATTACCACCAATCACACTGATCCATCATCTTGTCGTACGATCGCAAACGACTGCTCATCGACTTGTCCTTCCACACACCATCTATGACTTGTCTCGGGCGGAATACATGGAATGGATGGATGCCCAGACGCCCAAAGAATCATCACAACTGGCATTGGATGCGATCACTCGTGGCAGCAAAATGACGAAACAAGAACTACAAGACATACCGGAATACCGATTCATATTGGCCATTGTAGAACAGATAGATTGAAAAAAGTGGTAGATTAGATTAGATTCATGCATACAGCTCTTATGAATAAAAAAGAAGAAGGGATCCAACTAGGGTGAATCGTTTTTATTGTTATGATTGAGACTACAAAGCATTAAAGGTAGGCTACAAAGCATTAGAGGTAGGCTACAAAGCATTAGAGATAGACTATAATAAAGCACTATGATTGACTAGAGGAAGAGGAAGATCAGCTTGAAGGGTACTTGATTGGATTCATTCGATAGATCGCAAATTGAGCCTAAACAAAAACAAGTCTTCAGAGCCCTCTATACTCTCCTTCCCCGTACATACCTTTGCATTAAACTTGATGATGTCTTTGATCCGTACCAAAGCGTTCAGGCATTCAGTTACACGGTGCTTTGGTAGCCCTGTACGTTCCACGGTTTCCTTTAGTGTCCTAAAGAGAAGAAGAAGCATCGTCAACCCTACACAACCCCCACCTCCCCTCACAACTGATACTTGCCTTCCTTCTGGCTTGAGTCGTAAATCACGGAGCACTGCTTCTACCGCCTTTCTGTCATCCTAGACCCCAACCAAAAGAAGCAAAGTATCAATACATGCGCTAATTTTGATACCCATCCTTACGGTTTTCTCCCGGTACTTCAACGGCAGGCGATCAATGATACTGCCAAGGGCGATCTACAAGGAGGGTGTCAGTGGTCGTCCATATTATGTGTATACTGTTACCTTTTTTGCCACAAATCTCAGCGGTTTCGGACTATGTGGGGTTTCCTTGGGAGTGCTTTCAACTGGATTGGCTTCAATGACTGGCTCTAGTATACATAACAAAGGTTCCATTCATCATCATTCAAGGGGAGGAAGACTTACCACTTTTGTCCGCCATCTTGGGCAGGTCAGGGCCTTGCACCACCGCACCGTTTGCTGCCAGTCCAAAGAGAAACGCCCCAAAGCTGTCATTGAAGCGAGATAATGCTGCATTGCTATCCTTCAGTTGATTCATTTGTTCATTCATGACCACACACTTTTCACGGATGCCCACCAAGGACGGAATCAGGCTATCGAAAGGCGAATCTGTTGTAACATGCTGCATAACATGCTGCACCTTTTGTTGCTTGCATACTTCATCACTGGTGTTTGATTGTTGACGCTTTTTGCTAGAGGACATTGGTGTGATTAAAAAGATGGAAAGAGAAAGAATGAATGAAAAAAAAAAAA
>LT553219.1:228883-252843 GCA_900079185.1 Absidia glauca
CGTTTTGACTTGTTACTACACCAAAGACTTGGACTTGAAGTAAAGATGGCAGAAAGGGGAGACATTTTTTTTTTGGACTGGAGGACTTTAAACCCGGAGAAACATATTTAAGGGAATTTCAACCCATCGATCATATTTTGAACCAAGGACTTTCAACCTGACAACAAACAAAGGGAGGTGGTTTAAACCACTTGGGCAACACTCCACCCCCTTTTTCATACTCCGTTGAATCTACTTCAAAGATGTGTTTTCCATCACCAAGATGTTTTCCCTCTCTCGACAAAATCGAATAAAAACCTGACGTTTGATTCAGTACTCTCTCACACGACTACAGCATATATTTTACTGAATTCAACTACACAAACATGAACAACAACAACAACAACAACCAAGAAGTCAAGAAGGAAAAGGCGGTTGATGACGTGGAGATGACAAAGTGGACCCAGCTCGACCAGGACAAGGCGATCGTCCGGGCTCAACAAAAAGAGTGCGACCGAACCCGCGAACTGGTTCGCAAGGTCTGCGCTCCCGTTCCCCTTGACAATCATGGCGATCCATGGACCGACGCCGCCAGCAACCTCAAAGCAACCCTAGCCCAGAAGAAAGAAGTCGTGGACCAACACGACATGGCCATGGCTATCTTGAAAAGCATCAAGGCCAGTTTCCTCGAGGTTCACCCTCATGAGCCTCTCTTCGGTGGTGTTCCTGCCAATGCACCAAGCATTCGCGGAAAGGAACCCCTCCCCCCTCGTATGGTGAAGGAACTCCCTGGCTTCCGTTTCAAGTATGATTCGGAACCCATTTGCATCAAGCCAGAATTAATCCACACCGATGTGGTCAGTTTTCTGGCTCACTTCGAGCGGGTGTTCTCCCTCAATGGTAAAAACATTGAAGAACATTACAAACAACCGTTGTCGTGGTGCTTGAGCGAAACTTTGCTCAACCACTACCAGTCCCAACAGGCTGCAATGGAAGCAGGTAAACAGGAAACGTGGGTGATGGCAAAAGAGTGGCTTTCTTCCTTCGTGGAGACTCCTGCCAATATGATTGTCAACGCACAGAATCTCTTCAACATCAGGTACCGTCGCCACGAGTCAAGTACCGATTTCTTTGCAAGAATCCGGGAAGCTCGCAAGAAGGTGAGAGACGACAAGATCAGTTTTGATCAACTAGTCGCCATGGTCCTGATCTCTGGCACACCTGTGGAATGGCAACGCACATTTCAAAAAGAAATGCAACTTTCCATCAAGGAAAACCGCAGTTCCGGGCAGGATGTCATGGAGATGCTCATGAAGCTGGAGTGCGACACGGTGTCCTTCAAGCGGCCCAATGAAGACCCGGTGCCAAGCCCTGAAAAGAAAATTCGGGTGGACCCTGATGCCAAGTACAACACTCCCCCAACCAAGAAGTGTACCAACAAATGGAGAGACCCCGCCACTGGACAAGAACACGAGTGCAGCCATGCTTACTATCCTTTCCACAACAAGGTATGTCCTGTTTTGGCTCTCAAACACAACCGCCTTGCTGCCACCAAGACCACAACAACGCCACCAGCAGTACCTCATAATGTCACTGCACCAGGCAAGCATAGTTGGTCGGGACCGAGTGCTCACGCTGTCAAAGAGCCAGCAGCGTCCAGCTCTCGTGCTACTATGGTGAAAGTGGTGAGAGGTTCTAATCTTTGCAGATCAAAGTATACCCCCAAACCCAGCTTGAATCAATAAGTTGGCAATGCTTTGAACAATGACAATAACCTCTCTACTGATGATCCTGTTGTGTAAGAGGGTGCTATAAGTCTGAGACAAGTTGGTACTTTATTAGGTCGAGATATACAAAAAAAATTATTAGGTCGAGAGGGAAAACATCTGATGTGAAAATCCCTCTCTGATAAATAAGAAGACGAAGTAAATTCATTTAACCTTTGGAGCAAGTCTGGAGTGGAGGGTTCTTGGTGGTCGGGGTGCTGGAGTTGTTCCAGGGCCAGGAGGATTGTTGTGAGGATTGGCCAGTAGCGCCGCCATTTGCGCGTGGTCGCATGTGAGGTGGGTTGACGTGGTAGACGGTTGATGAGGAAGGACAATGGATCAACATGTCCGGTACCAACGAGATAATGTGTCGTTTGGAGATTGTCTGGCCACATGCGCATAATTTGGGGGAGCCACCAGTGAGCCAAACAAGGCGCCAACGGATCAATCTGCTTCTATGGCGGCGGTCCATGGGAACATGTAGAATCGGATCGATACCTCGTTTAGGGCGGCATTGTTGGAGGAGTGTCGAATGGCTGCTGGCTGCTGTGTGGAGAGTATCCAAGTGGGCATTTAAGAATCGCTGGGTGGGTGGTGGGTCTTCCAGAGATTTGTATTGGTGCCAGAGAAGGTGGTGTGAAAGTCGGATCCATGGTGATGTGGCAGTGAGACGGCGTGGGGCGCTCGTTGAGACGACAATGATGATCGACAAGAGTGAGTCGGCTGGCAGGGTAGCAATCCGGTGAAGATACTTGAACCTGAGGAGATCAACGCGGGTCTGCATGGGTGGGATCCTTCCCAAATGCCGCGTGATCACAGTCGAGGACAGAGAGTGGGCGCCATGAAATCGTCGGATGGAGTCGTTCTGCGCTTGTTCCAGTTTCTTCGTCACCAAGGTCTTGGTCAAAGGGGTGATAGCCAGGCCGTGTTCCATTTGAGGTCTGAGGAATTGCTGGTAGATACGGGAGGAGAGCAGCTTGGTAAATCCAGAGTTGATGAGACCCAAGGAAGTCATGACGTTCATGGAGGCAAGCATCGTTAAAGGAGTCGCTCCCGGTCGATACCACCACCAGTCTTGAATGGGATGCCGATGTGTGTGAAGTGGTCAAAGCATGGAATGGAGGTGTTGTAGAACTGGAAAGAGGATGGCGAGGGGACTGGATCGAGTATCACGCATTTCGTCGGACTCCATCGGTAGCCCAGGTCGAAACTGTGTTATTCGCATAGCTGCAGGTTGGTGAGGATGGTCCTTTGGTCTCCGATCAGAGCGACGTCGTCGGCATAGAGCAAGCAGGTGTAGCTGGTCGGCAGTGAGAGCGGCGAGATACTAAGCAGTTGCGTCAAGCTGTTGATATAAATGGAGTAGAGCAGTGGTGATAGGATCGAACCTTGAAGCAGCTCAGTGACGGGACTGAAAGCGGGGGCCCGGAATTTCTGTTGCTTGACATTGATGCAGACGCCGTCGAAGAGGTTCTTGAGGAGATGGAGGAGCTTGGTAGGCGTCGTTCCCTGAAGATGATCCCAGATGTAAGAAGAAGGCGACTTCCATTTCTTTGTCGGTTGCCATCAGAAGGAGTCTCTCTGGCTCAACAACTGGCACTGGCATGAACAAACACCACCTCCTCCCTCCGATGACCTCTGAGACACACTGCTGACTCCGGCCAAGTCCCAACAATTGATCCTTGAATGGGCTAGTACAATCGTTCCGGCTCTGTGGTGACAACAATGGCAAAGCCATTTCGAAGAAGCCTCCTGGTTCCTCTTAGCGGCCCAAAATATGTAGAAAAAGAGGGAAATCATCAGGAGGTCGGGACATCTGGTTTCGACAATTGCGATTTTTGGTTTTTGAAACCACGACAAGTTTTCTTGAAGGGCGACAAAGATTTTCGAAATGTGCGACATTTAGCCCCGGGATGACCGTATAGAAAATATTTTTTCTTTGTCTTCGAAAACATCTAGTTTTCCTGTTCTTTTCTCTCGTCCTCTTGGAAAACAATGTCAGCTCTCGATGATACTTTGTGCCTGAAGTCTGAAATGAAACCACAAGAACATCAAGAAACAGTGGAACGACAAAAGCAACTCTATGAAAATATGACCTATGATGAAATGGCTCGCCATATGGAAGACAACTACAGGGAAATATCTGGTATCATCGGTGCGCAGCAACTGGCAACAAACACTTCATCTGTTACTTCTCTAGAAGATGATGGTGGTGCTGATACTGTTTCTTCATCTCGGTCATCATCAGGTGCTCTTGCTTTTGATGATGAACGTGTTGTCGACCAGTCTAACATTGACGACTCTGTCAAGCGAATCAAGATGAACAAACTTTTTTCTCGAGCTGCTTCGAGTGGAGATCTCGAACGACTTGGGCTTTTTCTGAGTGGTGAAGACAACAAGTACAAGCAATATATTGATGTTAATGTCAAAGATGAGGACGGCACCACCCCTTTGATCTATGCCTCATGTTTTGGAAAAATCGATGTTGTGCGAATTCTACTAGATGCGAATGCTGATACTAATGTTCAAGATTCTTGTAAGTAGAATGATTATACTTGAGTAAACTGTGTATATTAGGTAAGCTGACCTTGTGTTTTTCTGGAGTTGGCTGGTCAGCTTTGATGTGGGCGACAAATAATAATCATGAACAGATAGTCAAGCTACTTCTGGATCGTGGTGCATCATCCAACACAAGGTCGTCAAAAGGAAGAACAGTGATGGACTTTATCAATACTGAGAAAAATCAAAAAATGGCAGACATAATCCTCAGCAACAGCAACAGCAACAGCAGTTATAACCCTCGGGATAGTCTCTCCTCTACCACATCCAGCGTTGCTATGGGCCGAATCCAATCTTCTACTTCATCCGTACTGGGTAGTGATTGCGACTTTTATTATCATTCTACTATGGAAGGGTACGACTCTTTTATGGCAGACGAAACTGAACGGCGACAAAAATTACTGGAAGCCACCTTGGCAAGTTTGACCACATCGAATAATGACGGTGAGCTCTATCTTTACAACAATGGCTTTGATGAGGAAGATATCGACTTCAATTGCAACAACGATGGAATCAGCCTCAATTCTGAAGCAGACGATGGGAGTGAAGTTCACTTTTGCTGGGACAAGTGCTTACCCGACCAAATGTTTGTGTTTAATCAAGAAAACCTTCCTAAATTGTTGGATTCAGTTGTCAACCATGCGCAGGACTCTCTATCGACCCCTTTGGATTCTTCTTTGATGAAAAGTGATATTCCTGGTTTGACTGGCAAGACTGTTGGTGATGATGACCAAACAGTAGCCCCAGTATGGACTCCAGCAAATATTATTTTCTTGCTTGCTCGCTTTGCACATTACTTTTGTACAAGTGAGGTATTGGATGAAGTTTTGGAGGGCTCTTTGGAAAGAATCAATCAATTGGTCAACGTATGTAGCGAAGAAAATGAACAATTCGAATATCGCCAACACTGACTGACCTGGTTTTTGTTGTTTTGTTTTTTTGTTTTTCAAATTAGGCCAACTCGAACGATATCAATGTGCTCACTTACTGGATGACAAACTTTACGCAGCTGTTATATTACCTCAAAAAAGATCATGGGTTGGTGGGCGCCACAGCGCAATACCAACTATGCCTCTCTGAATACGTGTCGGAGTCATATACATTGGTAATCCATGATGTACAAACTCGCCTCTCCAAACTTCTTGAGCCAGGTATGCTAGGCTATGGTGTTATTCCTGGAATGGAAGATGTAAACTTTACCGACGACTGGCATCGATTTTTTCGACGAAGTAACCAACAGCAGCAGCAAATATCTTCGCCAATTACAGCCATTACATCAAACGTTAGCCCTGCATCATTGGGTATGGCGGCAACACCTCGTGCTGTAATCTCAATCTTATCATCTGCCCTGGAAACAATGCAGCAAAACAACGTGCAGCCAACAATCATGATTCAAGCATTGGCTCAATTCTTACATTACATATCTTGCGACCTTTTCAATCATGTTCTCAAGAACAAGAAATTGCTTTGCCGATCTAAAGCGCTTCAAATCCGCATGAACTTGTCTTACCTAGAAGACTGGATTCGTCAACATCGTTTACCTACTCGACTGTTGAGTTATTTGACTCCTACCATTCAACTCCTGCAACTTTTACAGTGCCTCTCTCAATTAGAAGACATACCTAGCCTGATGGATACCTTGAATGCATGCGACTCATTGAACGCCTTACAAGTAAAACGATGCATTGTGAAATATCGCTATGAAGTGGGTGAATGCCGAATCTCTGAAGATATAGAACAATATGTGGTGCAACTGGCCAACGATATGGTCAAGTACCGCCAAGCAAGACAATCTTGCTCGTTGGACATACAACGACCTTTACCTCAGCAAATCACCAAATTGGCCCACGATCCTAACGAAGCAGCAGCAGCTACTATGATCCGCAGTAGCAGTGATTGTCCAACGACGGCAATGAAGAACGGGACTACTCTCCGTCGAACGCACTCAACTTCACGACCCGAAAGTATGTATCAAGTATTGGGGAACTTCATGTCGGGTACTGGTCTAGTTGCTTCCCATTCAGAACCACCACACTCGACTACGCTTCAACAACAACAAAACGAAGCTGGCTTATCGACAGGCCGTGACACCAAGCATATGGAAGCTCTCGATAACCGACAAGAAGCAACACTAAATGACAGTGCAAGTGATCAACATGGCGAGGAAGATGAAGTGAACGACATGTACGAAACAAAGGACACCAAATTTTTATTACCTTTCAAGGTCCCTCCCATGGCCCATATGAATAACGCTTACAGTGCAAATTGGGTGCAATTGTCCTCGCCAGAGCCAGGATCAACATCCCTCGAACGATGTGAAAATGTGGCCACCGCAACAATTTCGGACAGGATGATACCAACAATTCCTGATGCTTGGATGGATCTGCTGGATCGTACGCAATAATATTCACCTTACTTATACCATCTTAGTCTATTATTGGGAGCTGTTTAAGCCACGACGTCTTTTGGTTGTGTGCATGGCAATCTCCTAATGAATTGATTTCATACTTGTCGAATCTTTTTGATCTATCAGCTAGCATAATTAGAGTAAAAGAGGTTAAACATGAAGTAGTAGATGAATCGTACATACACCCGAACCTGTTTTTTTTTTCTCTTGATTTTCGCAATATGTTGGTCCCAGACAAAGCTGATGTGCCAACCGCGTTGTCGACCTGTTGTTGATAACGTATTTTCGGACAATATACGCATACACAATC
This sequence comes from Absidia glauca, assembly GCA_900079185.1. NCBI lineage: Eukaryota > Fungi > Mucoromycota > Mucoromycetes > Mucorales > Cunninghamellaceae > Absidia > Absidia glauca. The sequence goes on from LT553219.1 coordinate 235,905, forward strand.
CGGGATGGCTGACAGTTCTCACTTTCCCACGAAACGCATAGTGTGGCCATTTCAGAGCAGCGTTTACAAGAGCAAATACTACCTATAGACCAGCGCAAGTGGATCATTGTTACTGAGCCTGCAGAGGATTCACTTTGTTATCATATTTTCCTAGTTTCTATGTCCAGTCCTTTATTCGATTAGCTTGTTGTGAAACATGGATTAAAAGCCCCGCCGTTTTTTCCCACTTTGTTGTCCCACACCTTGTAAAAGTGGAACACTGTAAACTTTAACGCATACACATACAAAAAAATATGGAGCTGGTTCTCGGAAAGCATAATGGCGTTGTAATCAAAGGCAAAAACCCTCGTCGACCTCGCATGCGAAAAGAAGAAGAGCGTTTACTATTGGAATCTACTATGCGACTCAACGAAATGATACAAAGTGAAGCAGCAGTTGGATCAAGAGCAATAAAGGGTCAACAGCCGCCACAACATGTCCTGGATATGATTAAAAGCGACAAATGGACGGTCGAGGAACGAACACCGGGAGAATTTACAATCACTTTACATAATTCTCACCACCTATTTCATTTCATCCACACCCTCAGCAGATCGGGTATATACCAACAGCCACAGGGAATGTACTCCATCCCATCTGCTGGAAATGAAGCTAAGATCTTGGCACATCCTGCTCGAAAATACACCCTATTACCGTACATCAACTTTCATGGTGAGCTCTATGCGAAACCCATTTGGAAACCAAGGACACACTGGTCCCTTTTCGACACAGCTCTACCGGCGATATTGGATGACTGTATACACCATCTTCTATGTTGCATGAACCACTACTATCCGAGTAAGTTCTATTCTTGAAGAGTTTGAGTGATACATAATATTTATGGCTTCTGTTTTCCAGTTCGACCGAAACGAGTAATGATCAAGTGGTACAACAGTTTAGCTGCTCCTTCAAAAGATCCCTTGGTACTTGCCATTGGCTTATTTTGGGCGCGACATGTCTTTATACATCATTTTCCATCTGGTTTGCTGACTGTGAAGGATAACAAAATCGTAGAAGCAGTACAATGCAGACTTGCTGAGCTGGTACGAGAAGCCCTATCAGATTGTTTTGATGTTCCACATATTCACCACGTGTATGAAACAAAAAAAAGTGAATCGAGTTAAAAGAATACATCCTAACGTTGTATGTGATTGATTAGATATGCCTTGAGCCTTTGTAATATGACCAACCGGATCGCCAAAGAACAGAAAGCACTATGGCATACGGTAGCAGTACGAATGGCCATAACTCTATGTATTCGGCCGTGCGAACATCCTACCACCGACCAAGCCGAACTTGAATCTCGTGTATGGTGGTACCTGTTCCATGTGGATCATTTCCTGCTGGAATCAGGGATTATTCCAAGCTCACTCTTAACACCACAGTCTGATGACCATGATGCATTATTGGCCTTACTCCGACCGATGCCATGTACAATGGATGAACCTGATGAAGCAATGGGAGCTCTCGTGTGGAGCCATATTTTGAAGCTTTGGTTGATACGACGCAAGCTGGTTAAGGAAATCGAGCAAACGGACCCTCGGGAGGAGAACAAGATGCTGGCCTTGAAACGGAAAGTACATTCCACTATGGATCAATGGCAATCGGAACTACCAAGTGAGCTCCAACTAGATTCATCGTTCACTGGATTGGAAGGTCCGACCATTGCTACGGAAGCATGTTATGTGATCAGCATGGAACGATGTACCAATATGAGCCTCCTGATGCGACTCTTCTTCCCAGTAACATCGTCAATACCTGGGATGGATTCTCCTTCTTTGCCAGAAAACGCTTATGCCCCTGTGCAACTCAAGGGCTGGAAAAGGGATGCGGTGATGGCGGTAGTGGAATGCTCTATTGAATTTGTTCGTATCCGTGGAACCCTGGTGCAATTTTCGCCTTGCCAAACTTGGCCTGGTGACCTCAAGCGGACCGTAGAAATGCTTATTTCATGTATGCAATTCAATGACTCCGAGGTAGTTGTAAGGTCACAGTTATGCCTTATGCGTGCCCTACGAGTTCTTCGCTGCTATGAAGAGTTACAATGGCGGGATGATACATGTATGGAACTGATTATACAAATTGAACAGGCTTTGGAACCGGCTGCTGATGCTTATAATGTTGAACACAACACAATTAACGGCTCAGTCTTGTATTATGAGGAAAAGGGGTTTCTTCAGCCCCCATCAACTTCCCTGAACAAAAAGAAGAAGAAACCCACCCACAGCTTGGACGGAGTCATGCTCTTTGATCGGAAACTTCAACCAAGGAATCAGTACTATCAGCCACCGGCTTCTACAGACCCCCAAGACCAACTTTCACGGATGATGGTTTTTGAAGACACCTCGAAGTATCACTAGTTTTATACATTAACAGTGAAATAAATTCCGAAGTCGAGATTACTTTATTATTGTCCGGCCCCTACTGAGCACTTGATAGCTAGATATGGCTCGTTTATGTAGATTGTTTCAAAATTGCTCTCTATTTCCTTTTTGGAGACTTCTTGCTCCCCATTGGTTGAAAAAATACTTTGCGTATCCCGTTAAATCGTGATAGGCTGGCATCTGCGGTCCACACTTCAACCACTATTCTCTCACTTGGCCTGTGTGGGCCGGAGTGACATTTCGAAAACATACCAAACCAAGCACATTGGCCAAGGCCATTCGGTCACCATGGTACCTCAAAAGCTCACAGCATGAATTTTAGGTGGAAAACCGAGCTCTCATTGTCAGCCCCGACATGACTGTTGGTTGCAGACTCTTCTTTTTAAGGAATCCCCATTAAATATTTCAAAAAACATACCAGCACACGGTGCATAGCCCCGCGGTCATGGTGGTACCTTTTTTTTAAAAAAAAACAGGTGGACGGAGAGTGTAGTTGGGTTGCGGTGGTGCGACGGCACTTTTTTCTGAGCATGGAGATTCTTGTGAATGAGATAAACAACCCTGCTTCAAACTTTACAACATGAAGAAAGATGCGCTTCGTCAATATTGAACGGTACCAAGGATGTTGGGTTTTCTTGGTTGAATTGTTTTTACGGCCTCCCAATTTATCGCTGTTTTAGGACTCTGTGCAGTGTTGATGTGCGTATATAGGAATAGTTTGCTTTTACTACCACTTGATAGGTATGGATTGCATCTTATCCCGAGTGAAATTTGAAGTAGCATCACCTTCTCGATTTACAGAAGTCGGAAGCTTACAAGTCTGTGAATAATCGCAAAGTCGTTTTTTTTTGCCACATATTTCAAGCCATGCTGCACGGCCAGAATCGGAGTTGGGAATCGCCGATGGGGCTGCAAATTCGCCGTGCCAAAGTCTTGACCGTTTTGTTTTGTTTAGTTTTGTTTTAAAAACACAACCACCACTTTGCCACCTGTAAAATTTATCGAATCTTGTAAGGGACTTGATCAAGTGACGTGATGGGAATGTTGATTTGCTTATTCTTCTCTCGCCTTGATATTACAGATTCCTGAAAGTTTTATCGTACATGAAAAACTCTATAGATTCAGACCAAGATCGTTATGCTTCTTATCGTCCTTCTCCTCGAGGGGAGCGATACCATCAAGAGCCGAGTAAGCATGGATACTACGATACTCTATCCAGGTAAGTTTCAAGAGAATAGCGGGAAAGGGGAGGTAGTCAGTTTGTTTACTGAAATGAGAGCATCACCTTTTGTTGGCCTTTTTCACCTTTTGATAGTCAGGGAAGAAAGGATGATAGATATCATTCTACTCCTCGGTATGGCTCTAACAGCAAGCGGGACATCCGGCAAAATTATAACTACAATCACTACAAACCATCTTATGAACAATACAACCGCCGACGTTCGTCTAGATCACCTACAAATGCCTATCACCGTCATCAACGTGGAGGGTACGACCCTCTTCCCCGCCACTCTTCCGCTCGGCGACAAGAACGCCCATCACTCCGTAGGGCACATTATTCTGTCTCATACTCTCGATCCGCTAGCAAAAGTAACAGTAGAAGGAGAAAAAGTGATCAAAAAAGGTACAACAAAAGTCAACACCACCCTTCGAAATCGTCACAGTATCACGTATCCTCATCCTCATCCTCATCAAAGGGGTGCACTGACGACCGAAAAGATGAATACGGAAGTGACGAAAGTGAACGTGAAGAAAGTGAAAAAGACTACCGTGCGGGTGGGTATCACCCCGTCAAAGTTGGAGATCAATACTGCAATGGCCGCTATGTTGTACTTCGCAAACTTGGCTGGGGCCATTTTTCGACAGTATGGTTGATCAGAGACCAAAATCCACCACAACAACAAATTTCCACGGCTACACCATTGATAAAACCTCCCGTGCAACATTTCGCCATGAAGGTGGTTAAATCCGCTAAGCACTACACTGAGACAGCGAAGGATGAAATCCTTCTACTAGAAAAAGTGACTAAAACGGATCCAACTTGTCTGGGCGCCAGGTACGTAACTGCCATCGTGGATCACTTTATGGTGGAAGGACCTAATGGACAGCATGTATGCATGACATTTGAAGTACTCGGTGAAAATCTCCTATCTCTGATCAAGAGGTACAGGCACGGTCTACCTACTCGCCTCGTCAAGCAGATCGCAAAGCAAATGCTACTGGGATTGGACTACTTGCACCGTCAATGTGGCATTATTCACACTGATCTCAAACCCGAAAACGTCTTGATGTATTTGGATAATGCTGAAGAGCTGCTATTGATGGCGGCATCCCACTCTGATCCCTCAGCAATATTACCCATAGTGGAAAGTGACCTTAGAAATACCATTGAAAGAGACGATGACGACAGTGACGACGAAAGAAAATCTCATAGCCGTGGTAGGAGCCCAACTCGCAGCGATCAACGAAATCGACCAGTCCACCATCACCAAGGGAATACAGTGCCTTCACAGCCACTCTCCTCTGGAAGAGACAATAAAAGCAACAAGGATCAGAATTGGAATAAGAAGCAGGCGTATTGGTCCGACGGAAATGATATGGATGGAAGTAACACTGGTACGACAAAACCGTTACAAATCAAAATTGCCGATCTCGGGAACGCTTGTTGGGTGGATCGACACTTTACCGAAGATATACAAACAAGACAGTATAGGTCGCCTGAAGTTATTCTTGGTGCTAAATGGGATGCAGGTGCTGATATTTGGAGCTTGGCCTGTATGGTAATATTACACTGGAAGAAAAACGAATGCAAGGATTCTAACTGACCTTTTTCCATGTAGATTTTTGAACTCTTAACAGGGAGCTATTTGTTCGAGCCTCAAAAAGACCGACATCGATATAGTCGAGATGACGGTAAGAAAACGATAAAAAGGAAAGACTCGATACTAATGTGTGTTTCCTACTCCTAGATCACCTTGCTCAAATAATTGAACTCATTGGTCCAATACCCACCCATCTTGCTTTATCTGGCAAGTACTCGAAAGACTTTTTTAATAGTCAAGGTGAACTCCGACATATTACTCGGCTCAAGTATTGGAATTTGGAAGATGTTCTACATGACAAGTATGGATACAATCGACAACAAGCGCGGGACATTGCAAGTTTTTTGTTACCAATGCTACGCTATGAACACAGGGCAAAGGCAATTGATCTACTAGACCACCCTTGGATCCAACGCACTGAACCCATTCTTCCCCACTCAAAATCATCACAAACGACGACACCATCAGTTTAGTGAAGTCACTAGAATAAAAAAATACTCCATTACCATTATTTGTTCCTCAAATACACAGGCCACCTGCTCTTCTTCTTTGATCCAACCAAAGTACCATGGTTGATCATGTTTTCAAATGGTGACAATGGCGCATGACAAAAATAGCTGCATCAAATTATTACCCGAGGGCAAACACATCAACAAGCAAATAAAAGCTAGATCTCTTCCTCTCTCTCTCCTCATCTGTTCTGTTTTTATTAGTTGAATTTGATCGACGTAGCTTCTTTCATCTTCTTCTTGTTTGTCTGATACATTATCACTTTCATTGTAAGCTATATGATGGCGGATGACGTTGAGGTAAAGGCACCCCCTAAAGTGCATGATCATCAATCACGATCGAAAACCCGACGTCAATCACAATCAAGACCACTGTCAGCTTCTCTCATTTCAACGACTCCGTCCTCGACGTCTATGGACATCACTGACCTAAAGAAACATAGCCACAAACAGCGACTTGCTGAAGAGGCAGCACAGCGCCATTTGCGATCCTATGGGAGAAAGGACATCATAAGACAGAAGGTAGGGTTCCTTGGCTGGACGTTGTCGAGGTGGCTCTTGCTTTTGGCAAACACAGTGGTAATAAGGGATCATGGAAAGCTTAGCGTGCTTTTTACTGAAAGCTTTCTGATGGCATATTCGCATGTACGATTAATGTAGCTTCTTATATATGGAGGTACCTTCCTTGCTGCAACAAGCGCAACTTATGCTAAAGGTATGCATGATCACCACATACCTCCACCGCATTATCATCTAACTTGGCTTTTTGATCACTATCATCAGGATTTGAGCGTGCCACTGTTATTTTGGTCGCTAACAAGGAGATATTAGGAGGTAGAACACAAATAACACAGCATCAAAGTATCTTAACTTCTTCGTTTTACTCTCCTCTTTAAAAAGTGGGGTTCGCTGCCTCATTACTTTGTATAGTAACGTCCATTGTCGGGTATATTGGCATCGTGCATAAGAACCGCCTTTTTTTGGGATACTACTCTTTGATGTTGTGGGGATGTTTTGCATTGATCACTACAGTGGGTTACCTTGGATTTAAGCAAAGAACGTGGAACTTGAAAGCCCAGCTGGGTGTCCGGTGGCGACATGACTATGATCTTAAACAAAGAGAAATGCTGCAAGCTAATGTAAAGGATCAACAATAGAGAAAGAGCCTAAAAGGAAGGTCCTGATCTAATGACTTTTTTTTTTGGTGCAAAGTTGCATTGTTGCGGATTTGAAAACCCTTCAGATCATGCAGCCTATTTTTCTCGTTGTTGGGCAGAATCACTCTTACCTGGCTGTCAACACAAATTCTTCCTTTTTGAGAATGCCTTTTTGTTGACTACATACACCATGGCCTTTTCCATCCTTCCACTTCATATTGTTGTCATGGTGATCTCGATCCTTTGCTCCAACCACGTGGATATTGTGTTCGGCACTCGAAAGCGGCCCCCCATTGCTTACCTTGGTAAATTTACCGACTGGCGAGAATGGGAGCTGGCACAGAAAAATTTTCAAAACAGTAAAAGCGAATAAAGTCTACACATAGTAAATAATTGCGGTAGGGATAACAAACTTATATTGTGAAGAACTGTTGTGGGAGAACAAATGAAGGGGAATCTAAGTATGAAGAAGAGAGAAAGGGCTAAGATTTATCAGTTTCTACTTCTTGTTGCTGCAGTTGTTGAAGTCGTTGAAAACGTTCAAAATCTTCCTGTTCTTGTTGAAGCTCCTTCAGTTTTGCTTTGGCTTCTGAGGCAAGTAGCATACCGTCTGTACAGACACCAAGAAACAACGATATGAGAATACATCCAGTTGTAGGTATTCACTTACAATAGTTGCTTTTAATTAGTAAGACTTCCATACATGCACCAGTAAATAACCCTAGACCAAAGACCTTTCCATAGATTGAAGGTAATGCCATGACAAACCGTACCAGTGAGATGACGAAGAAAGTCGAAGTTGAGTCGCCACATTTGAACCAAAAAAAGTTTTTATAGTCATTTGCACTCCGATGTCCCTCATCATCGAAAATCCTTAGATCACCAGAATTATTAGTGGCGATGTAACGGCGTAGCATTCAGTCAAGACTTTGAACATCGGTGCATGTCAGTGTTTCCAAGATGGCTGGAACACATTCAAAAGACTGAACCCATGAAGAAGGGTTCAAATCAGGTTTTATTCAATGAGTGAGAATACGTTGAAACTATATGTAGGACTTGTCGGGGAATGACGACTTTCCATGGAATGACTAAGATAGTGTACGGAGCTACGGGATGAAGAAGGGAAGAGCTTACCGGCTACGCAAAAAGTGTCAGTGGTAGTTTCCGAAGGAATGAGCTACGCAATAGTGCTCTATGAAAACTCAATGGCTACAAAATCTACATTGGAAAAAGTGAATGCACCTAAAAAAAAAATGCGAGGGTTTCTCTAAGTCCATGTCCACTATGTCGTGGTGCCAGAGAGCCTATATCCGTTATTATCCCAGTCGATCTACTAAGAAAAAGCGGAGCAATGATGCAAAAGGCAAATGTTAGTCATTGTAAGACAAAGATGGACAAGATGGTGAAGAGGATAGAGTTACCAACACGTTGTTCGTGGTACGGTGCTCATGTCGAAGGAAAGAAAAAAGTGATGAAGAAGTAAAGAAGAAGCAAACAAAAGGGTTATGGAAAAAGCCCTTCTTTGTATTTTTGGAGATTATTGTGTTTTAGTGAGGCGGATGCGATTTTTGTGAAGGGCCATTTATCTCATCTCATTAAAAGTTAAGACGGCCTAAGAGGCAGAGTTATTTCCAGGGTGTGATGATATCTCCGAGACAAGCATATCTCCCAGACAAGTGGTGGATAGCGTATAAAGCCATTACTGGTACCTATGATGTTCGGTCTTCAAGGGTAAATGTTCGAATTGATGGCAAAATGCCCTGGCGGGGTTGTAGAGGTATACCAGAGTTAAACACATAGATAAACAAATACTGCTTCTTTCATGTCTATTGGATACATACCCTAAAAGAGAGAAAAGGGGTGCACGCTATGGTAAACAAAAGCATAAAAGCCAGGCTGTCAATATACCCGACCGAAAGAGAAGTCTATGATGCTGTACATGATTTCATTCTAAATGGTACCTTTAGCTCCTTTAACAAGTTTGCTGGTAACGCAACAACAACAACATGTATTTATGAGGAGAGATTACAAGGGGTATAGCAACCACCAACCAAATCATCAATTTGCATTACTCCCTGAACCCTATTTTCTCCCTTCTTTGTTCAAGCCGTAGTTGGTCGTCGATGTAAGGACCTTTTACTTTGTTAATTCTTCTCGATTCAGAGTATATATAACTACTTAGGAGTAAAAGAGCATGATCTATAGCTGCCTTGATTCTATCATGTTATAAAGTCACTACTCGCTTATATCGTTCATCCACAGTGACGATAATGGCCAGGGGCAACTGAATTTCATGGTCGAGCTTAGAGGTCGTTTTCCATATAAGGCAACCAACGTAGATGGCGATACTTTTGATAAAATATTCTTTTGATGGTAAATATTGTGATGATGAATGCTCGTTTGGTTTTTGGAAGACGAACTAACCCTATGCGTTGATGACTGAAGCTTTAGCCATCTCCGAAAATTCAAACAGAGGGCTTTTCGTAACATTAATGCAAGCAATTATGCAAAAGACAAAAACGGAAATGAGGGAGGATGCGATGTCCGGGCCCACAAGACTAAGGAGAATAGGAATTCAAGATATCAAAACATCCACTGTGTTGTTTCTGTTAATAAATTACATGTCTAAAAATAAACATGCTCGTCGTCGAACAAATCGCTGGCATGCTCAACAAAGTAATGATCAAGAAGGAAGATGTAAATAGCGAAAACGGTAATGCTGACACAAACATACCACCTGAAAAGAAGGGAAAGGAAAAAGTAGAAGAGTAGGAAACCATAAAACCAAGAATCAATCTGTCACGACGTCCGGAAGGTTGGTTCCTGGAGGTTCCAGATGTCCCTTGCCTTCCCAGATACCAAACTGTCCTGTCCTACCATGATACATGCTCACTCGTACACATGCACACACCAAGGTCCAAGCGCTTCTTCTATGCTTCTCAAGCTCGGTGATGAAGCAGCTTGGAAAAAGGTAGTAATCAAAGTTAAAGTTCTTTTTGTCTTATTTGTTAGCCCCTGAATCGTACGCAGGCTTACAAATTTATCAACATCACATACACTCGCATTCGAAAAGTCATCAAGTATCATACCTCGTTTAACCCTGTTTATAGTAGTTCCGCTTTCTACGCTCACTGGACTATTTACTCCCTTCGTTTTAGCTCTCTCAAGTCTCCTGGGAAAAACACATTTATTCAATCCATTTTCTTTCCCTTTTTCTTTCTACTCTTTTTCCTTCCTTTTCTTCCCTCAGAGCCATAATGGAATCCGATCGTTCAAGACAAGCATACACTTCAATGATGAAGTTTACCATTGACGGTAGACCGTACTTGAAAGTAAGTCAATCCAGCTGGTCGTTTGACATGACCGTTATTTAACAAAAGTACTTTTTGGTCTTTTTAGGATATACACGACCTTTTTGCGGCTCTTATCGTGCAAACTCCCCTCACTACACATCGGTACTTATTCCGTAACTATTACAATACCTTCTCTTCGGAAGATGCCATCACAGCATTGGGATCACTGCGATTTTCACACACAGTCCGAACACCCGATCCAAATGATCCTAGCCGTCTGACTCGCACCACCACCACCACAACATTCAACATGGCAAAAGATATGGCCAAGGCTCTGTGCTCCCAGTTCCAAGCCTGCCATTTGATGCAAAACGCCGTGGATCCTAACAGTAGCCGAAGCAGCAGCAACAGCGGAAGCAGTGGTGGCAGTGGTACCATCAGCGACAAGACAATTTGGCAATTGACTCCAAAAGGCCTATGTGTCCTACAAGATTTCTGTGTGCGTACCGAGGTGGACATGTCCTCCATGAGACAATACTTTGGTGATATATATCCAATCCAATTGGTTCGCTTGGATCGTCATAGCGACGATGATCAATTGATGCTCGGTCGACAGAATGTATCCTTAATCTTCATGGTGATGATCACGTCTTTACCCCTGGAAGGCAATCTACTCACTCAACAGCAGCAACAGCAACAGCCACAGACTAATTTACCGGTTCCTCCTCTGGCCAAGTCATCGAAAAAGAAGAAAGAAGAACAAGGCAATTCCTCCTCCTCCTCTTCAGGCTCTTCTGTCTCTTCTGGTTCCTCGGCGACATCGTCCTCTTTACCTTCCAACGCTGCCCCTTTTGCAATGTCGACTCAAGTAGTAAATGGTGATTCTAGAGTTCAGCTGCTGGGGAACTACCTTTTGACGTTGTCTAAAACCAATCAGCAACTTCAACAACAACAGAAGCAACAACAACAGAAGCAACAACAACAGCAGCAACCACAGCAGCAGCAGCACACGCAACACTCTCAACAACAGAATGGCTATCAACAAAAACTTGCGTCGTTGACCAAGCCTGGGAAGAAGATGCGAACCGCCTTTTCAAGCCAATTGGGATGTGATTGGTTGATCGACTACAGTACAGTATCATGCTATGACGAAGGAGAGCAGCTTTTGGCGGAATTTGTAAAGTATGGGTGGGTGGAATGCCAGGACGCCAAATATGCAGACCAATATCTTCGTGCGTCTACCAAAATCATTCTAGTGGTGACACCCAAGGGAAAGCAAGTTCTTGACGAAACATCTTCTAGCAGCATCAGCAGCAGCAATGGCACTCATGGCAACAACGGTACTGGGACATCCTCTTCACAAAAAAACCACGGAACCTTACAACGAGTACGATCGAGTTCTGTATCCGCACAACAACAACAGAAAAACGATGGCGATGATGAAACTACACTCAGGGAGATGTTAGCTCAGGATCCAGAATCTGTCATGGTCACCACTACGCACCAAACTACCTCCAGTACGAGCAATAGCAGTACAACTGATCTCACTATTCCGCGCAGCAACTCTGTTCATAAAGCCAATAATAGCGACAATGGATTCAACTCAAGGTCAAGACCTCCCAGCACAGCCATGGACTATCCTTCTCCATCCTCGATGCCACCTCATTCCACCACCAACAGCAACAGCAGCAGCATAAACGCCACTCATTCTTCGTCCCTCTCCATTCACAATGGCAGCAGTGGTGATCCCAAGGAGTCCAATGCCACGAAACTCAAGCAAATTCTCGATGATGCGCAGCTCCGATCTCTGTTCAAGGACTTTTTACGCAACAACTTTTGTGAAGAGAACTTGGACTTTTGGATCGACTATTCGACATTGCGACGCAAGATCCGCAACCAAAGCCCCGCCTTGCCTTCTCAGAATCAAAAAGACTTGTTGGAAGATGCCTATGATCTGTGGGCTACGTATTTGAAACCAGGGGCAGCCAGCGAACTGAATGTCGAGCACTCGCTTCGACAAGAAATGGCGAGGGTGGTCAACTCCATGGTCACTGTGGTGCCTACCTATATCCCGGGCCAACAAACAAGTAAGAATACATTGGTGATCTCTTCGCATTCCGTATCGGCAAGTCTGCGCATGATTCTCAAGTGGCTCGATCAGGTAAATGACCATATCTGCCGTTTGATGTCATCGGACTCCGTGCCCAAGTTTGTCCGTACTGCCAAGTATAAAAAGATCATCGAAGCCAGAGAAGCCTCCGAGCGTAAGGAACAAGAGGATCTGATAAAGCAATTGGACGATCAACACATTGACGAAGGCAATCATCACCATGCCTCTTCGCTACTATTTGATGTGGAACAGCACTCTTGATTCTATTGTTTTCTTGTGGGTGCTGGGTTACCTAGTATAGTCTCTTCTTTTATTCCTTTCTTTTTTTGTCCCTTCAATCTCTCTCTCTCTCTCTTTTCTCCTTGTCTTCATACAATCAGTGCATACAATAAAGAAATATTCTTATTACTTGAATATACACAGACTTGCAAGCAATATCTTTAACCTCTGCTGAGACTCTGGCCTCACTCCTTCACTTTGACGCGCCTCTCAGGTGATTCCCATCCATGAAAAAGGCGACCCCACCATAGTCACCATCTTGCGACCTATTGGCCTCATTTCCACATTTCCACCTTCTGCAAACTACTTGAAAAGTGTCTCCGATTACTCTCATCCAACAATCACCACTCCTTGACATCACACAAGGCGGTTTCCGACCACATCGTAGCGTTGTCATGAAGATCTGTCAGAAGTTTAAGTTTTTAAGTTTAGACTTTTTCAATGTATACGTCCATGCATCTCCCCCTCCCTCGTTAAACCATAGCTTGGCCATAGTATCACTCAGCCAATAAAGCTTGGGAAACCATCCTCATGCTAATGCTTCTTTCTATAACTTGATGGTGTACTGTCGACAATTAAAATGTACTCTGTTTTCCATCGAAATAATCCACTGTGAGCTTTATAAGGTCTGAATAATGACCGTGTGACCATGCACAATGTCATGATATGCCAGTCGAGATTTGTAAAAATAGAGAGTTGCATGACAATGAGGCTTCGGTTTTTGATCAAAAATGCATACTGTGAGAATTTAAAAGGTGCCACCATGAGCGCAGGGCCGTGCCCATTATTATAGGTATGCTTTTTGAAACGTCAATCTGGAATCGTAAAAAAGAGAGTTGCGAGCCATTAGTTATGCTGACACGGAATGAACGTCAGCCCTTGTAGAACGCAAAGTGAAGAGATCTTTTGACCTTAGCATGACCGTGCAAATCTGGTGAAAGACTGTTATCATATCTGTTTTGGTTTTGAAACAGCAAAAAATCCAGTGGCCCTCACCACACACAAAATTGAATTTTGCGCCTGAATGCACCTTGGCGGGGATTGGAAATACGTCTCAGAAATGTCGATTTTCGGTGATCCGGCCTGATTTGGGACCTGCATTGTAACAGAAAAAGTGTGATTGGAGGATGGTTTATTAATGCAAGCAAAATTCCCACAGTGACGGCATCTCAAATACACTTTTTAAGCTTTGTGTACACACGCTAAATATTCAACAACATTGATTCTCACTTACATACTCTCCTTTTCAAGTACTGCTGTTCCAAATGACCGACTTTGTTGATAATGATAGCAAGAGCAACGCCCAAAGACGTCTCAATACCATCACCACCCATTTATCTGGTACGGATCATGCCTTCATCGATTCTTGTAAGTTACTTAACGGTCGGTCCTACAGCCGCACTGAACTTTTGTCCAACTTTTTTAAATACACATCTTTTATCGTGTTCATTCCTATCAACAGTACGATTAGAGCGACGCCCTGACCAAGTGGCCTATATCTCACCCATGGATCCGCTCCGATTCCTTCTCCGAAGTGCAATGGTCTATACGAACAAACCTGCATTGGTCCATCAAAACGTTACCTTCACCTATCGACAATTCACCGAACGGGTGCTTCGTCTCGCCAATGGCCTTTTGGATGACTACGGAGTTCAGACGGGCGATCGGGTAGGTATTCTCTGTCAAAACATTCCTAGCTTTGTCGAGGCCACCTTTGCTATTCCTGCCGCTGGTGCAATCATGGTTCCCTTCAATACTCGCCTCGCTGCTGCGGAGATTGAATATGTTTTGGGTCACTCTGGATGCTCGACAGTCATTGTCCAGCAGTTCTTTTTGGATAGCCGTCAAGTGTCAGTTGATCATCTAGCAAAGGTTTTCCCTTCTTTGCGGTTAATCATAGTGGCCGATCTCCCTCAGACGCCTCATTTGGATCCTTATGAAGTGCTCTTGGCTAAGCATACCTCTTCTCGTCTTTGGAGAGATTTGCCTTTAGTCAATGATGAAAATGCTGTCCTGTCAATCAATTATACGTCCGGATCAACCGGCAGACCAAAAGGAGTAAGTGAATGGAAAGAGAATCTGAATTGGTGGCGGTGGTTGCTTACGATGTATTGGATAGGTCATGGTTACTTACCGAGGTGCATACCTGAACACACTGAATGTGGCGATTCATGATGCCATTTCTAATACCAGCGTGATGCTTTGGACTCTTCCTATGTTTCATTGTAATGGTAAGTATAAGGTAAGCGACTAAATTATTTGAGCGGTGGACTAATTTTTGTTTTGTTTGTGTAGGATGGGGGTTTATATGGTCGATGGTGGCTGTAGGTGGTAAGTAGTAAGCTTTCCCTTACACGCAGTGTATTAACTCATGATTTTGCATTTGATACACAAACACCCACCGAAAAAAGGTACACAGCTGATGCTCAATAAGATCGACTATGATGAAATCTGGAAGTCACTAAAGACTCGAGGCGTGACGCATTATAACGGCGCACCGACAGTCCAAAACGAAGTGTGTAATCATCCAGAGGCCGAGCGCTTACCTAGGACGGTGCGTGTGCTTAGTGGTGGGGCGGCACTTTCCAACGTTCTGATAAAAAAAATGTTGAGCCTCAACCTCCAGCCTACACAAGTCTATGGCCTAACAGAAACTTATGGCCCTATTGCCATGTCATTTGAGCCCTGGAACCTGCACGATCGTCACCCTGATGACTTGGATGCTCGCTGCAAGCTGATGGCACGACAAGGCTTCAATACCGTGGCTGCCGATGAGATACGTGTCCTTGATCCGACTACAGCTTTGGATGTGCCTTCGAACGGCACTGCCATCGGTGAAATCTGCTTTTCAGGGAATCTGAACATGAAGGGCTACTACAACAACCCCGAGGAAACCGCCAAAACGTTCCGTGCTGGGTTTCTGTGGACTGGTGACTTGGCTGTGCGTCATGCAGATGGGACCATTGAAATTGTCGATCGTGGCAAGGATGTGATTGTATCCGGAGGTGAAAATATCAGCTCGCTAGAAGTGGAAAATGTGATTGTCCAAATGGATCAGGTATCTGAGTGGTAAGTATGAAGAAATGAGAGAAACGCTTGAATTGATTCTAATCTTTCCTTCCACTAGCGCTGTGATCGGAGGACCTGATGAGAAATGGGGAGAAAGACCATTTGCTTTTGTTGTTCCGAGAAAACCGGATCATTCCTTGCAGGCGGACGAAATCATCAATCATTGCCGAGCGAATTTGGCTGGATATAAGGCACGTTTGTATGTTCTGCTTGAAATCGCGAGACTAATATGTTTCTCTGCTCTTTAGTGTCCTTCCAAAGTATATATAGTGGAAAGTATACCTAAAACAAGGTAACAATATTTTTGATGCATGCATGAAAATGATAGTATTAGTTTGAACTGACGAATACTCTTGTTTGTGATCACTGTTGATAGCACCGGTAAAGTTCAGAAGTTTGTCATCAGGAACAAGCTATGGAGGGGCAAAGAGAAGAAGGTACAAGGATCATAAAGAGATCAAATAAAGGTTTAGAATCTAGAAGCTTCTCCAAAATAAAGTGCGGATGGCATGAAAGGAAGGATTCCTGCACATATATATTCAAACTCCGAAAACACAATTTTTAATGTCATGTCAGTACACTAATCTTCGATCTCTGAGCTCGTAAGAGAACGTCTATGCTACATTGGGGAGAGCTCGTGTTGAGGTGAAAAACCAACATGAGAAGAGGACGGAAGATCCTGGTTAGATTTTAAAGGATGGCGCTGTGTTACCCCATTTTTGTATCACCATCATCCTGCATGCACCAATCTTAAACCAAGTCGATTTGTACCATGATAAAAGTGTTGTCAACATAGACCATCTGTCTAGATGATAAAGTATAGTATAATGATGGGTAGATTTATTAAGTTTGAAATGATGATATAAGATATAGAGAAGGAAGGTGAGGAGGAGGGAAGACTATTTGCTTATCGCTTGTGAGTAATGCATCCACCCACAGTATCCCATGCAACAGCAGCAATGAATCCCGCAAAGTCCACAAAGCCAAAGAAGATGCTGACATTGTAGAAATCACACCAGCCATCATGGCCTCCAGGAGGACAACTGTATTTGGCGACTTCCACAATCACACCAATGCCCCATAAGATGGCTAATAACAAGTCCACACCAAGCATGACTGGTCGCTTCATCTTGGTTCCTTTGGAGAAACGTCGGAACATATAGTAGCCGATGTGGTAAAGTGTCCAAAAGATGGTGATAATCGCCACCGCAAAAAGATAATAGAAGCACGCCGCACTATCAAAAGGGACAGGTTGACCAGATTTCTAAAAAAAAAAA
>LT553219.1:256308-270209 GCA_900079185.1 Absidia glauca
TGGGCGAAGGAGACGGTTCTAGATATTTGAGTTCCAAAAGGGTGGTTTTGATGGTGGGCCAGGATCGGAGCCATCTAGCAGGGGTGCGAGGGGATACTGGTGGAAGGTGTGGAAGCCGGTTGAGGAGGTAGGAGAGCGGGTCGCTGGTGAGAGAGGAATTGATAGACGAGGATGATGATGATGGCAAGACATGATATGGGTCTTGGATACGGAAGCTTGGCAGGTGCACGGTTTCTTGGAGCCACCGATGAGTCAACCAAGGCCCCAGCGGACACAGCGGCTTCGGATTCTCTTGGTCATCGGGCGGCATCATTGAAGGAGGCGGAGTGAAAAGCCCAAAACCTATCGAAAAGTAGCACATCAGAGATTCATGCAAGAGTCACTCGACCTTCATAACTTGCGTCAAACCAAATTTACGGAAAAACTACATAGCATACACCTATTGTAAGGTGAGTAAGTGATGAGAATATGAACAATAACGTACACATAACTTTTTTGCTTCGGCCAGTGCCCGGCGATGGACTGAAAACCCATCAGGTGGTACCATATGATGAATCATTGCGCACTTCTCCAAGCTGCCGAACTCGTTGGAAGGCAGCCATATCGTGCGTTTACATACACGCGTGTTTCTCCGGCCAACTATGATCGAACAAAAAAATTGGGCAAAATAGAGCTCTAATGTACTGGTCGGCAATAAACCTTTTTTTTTTTTTATCAGAGCGAAACGATCATTCCGTTGGAGGGTTTTTTTTCGAGTTATGGAGGCTTAAACGAGAGTGCAGCCCAATAGTAAAAGCGGTGGGTGGAGGGTTTTTTCAGGACACCTTTTTGTTTCGCTATACATCTTTTAAGAAGATTCCTGCTTTGTTCTCACGTTGCCATAGAAGCGTGCTTCGAAGAGCGGTCAAATCATGTTACTTACTTTTTTTGCCGGCAAATACAAGAAAACCTTCTAGATACGCATTTTAGTACAGTTTGGCATGATAGGCGAGAGAGAAAACAACCCCTTTTTCTCACCGTGGTTATTGCCATACGCTAACCGAGCAAAGCTCCGGATGAATGATTCCTCTCGGTTCAGAACGCAATTGTTCAACCCATCATGTCTTTTTTTACACCGATACAGTCCGTTCCAACGCACCGCTTCTTTTGCTCGTATGTCCGACCGGCCACTACCCTTTCCAACCAGGAAACAAAAAGGTATAAAAGGAACATCTTAAACGTCTGTCCTCACTTTTTCATTACTCAACTCATCTTCTTCTCATTACTTAACAAACAATATGATGAAATCTTTCTCCACCTTGTTCTCTGTGGCCATTCTCTCTGTTCTGGTCTTGTGCTTGACAGTGTCCGCCATCCCCACCAAGGGCGACTACGGTAAGGGCGACTACGGTAGGGGCGACTACGGTAAGGGCGACCGCGGTAGGGGCGACCACGGTAAGGGCGGCCTCCGATGCCAGGAGGTGTGCTACCAAAGCCCTGTCAGGTGTACTACTGGCTGGCACAACCGCATTATTGGCAGATGCCATACCTGCTGCCAAACCTCTTACTATCACGGATATGAAGGCAAGGATGCTGAACATGACAACCATTTCAAAGCTGACTCGGTCGAATACGTCGATGCTGAACGCATCGTGGCTGATGAGCAGTAGTCATCGCCTTTTAACTCTATGTTACAAAGAAATGGCATCTCCTTCACCCTCTTCTTTCTTGATTTTGGCCTATTTCTTTCAATAAAACAGTATAGGATAGGGTAAGATGTTTATTCTACCCTACCGTCTCTGAACAATTAGTCAATATGCTTCTAAAAAGAGGCGGAGTGGAACGATTTATGCATGTTGCGATGTTTCAAATTCCTCGCTAGCCCTTTCGATGTCGATCCAGTGAGGAAAAAAGTGGATTTCTGAGTGCAGGTCCATATAGGTGGGTCCAATAAAAGTTATAATTTCAAAATGGCTTGAGATCTATCGCCCAAGCATCGGATAGTGGCGAAGAATTGTGAGACGGAATGAAAGACTTGATGCTAGAGCAGATAAAACCCCACACTAAATGGTATCTGGAAGACAGTGTGTTTATAAAATATGACATCAACGAAATGGCCAAATACTTACCGTGTCAGGCACTATAAGGGAAAGGCATATTGCCCTTACGAGGAGAGCTACAGTAGCTTTCATGTAAGAAAGGGCCTGAAAAATAGAAGGCCGAAGATGTGCATTGGCTCTACATGGTGCCACCAATGAGAAGAGGGTCTTTAGACAGCTCACCCGGACACTCTATGGGGCACCTGTCAGATTGGGAACCATGGAAACCGATCTTAAAGGGGTAGTTCCAACATAGACATCATTGGACCTGTGCAAAGCTATTTCAAATTCCGATCTTTGCTGGACCTGCCCTTAGGGTAGAATCCCTGTGATGAAATCTTTTATGGATCGAACTTAGAACACAAGTGAAGTCTACGTTTTGGATCTCAGTTTGAGGTTCTGAGAAGCATCTCTCATACTTTGCTTGCTTCTTCATGACTTGTCTCTTAATGTCTTGTCATTACAGACTACCGTAATGTGATTATCCAAGTTCTTTGACGACTAGTCAAATCGAATGTGCGACAAGTGACCCCAGAAAGTCTTGTAACTTTAATTTAGCCCGGAAGAGATGATTGTCATTCAACAAGCCCCGGATTAAGATTTGAAAAAATCATCAACTGCCTCCTTGGGCTTAGATCGTTTGTGCCATATATCACATCTCTCTCTCTCTCTCTCTCTCTTTCTTTCTTTCTTTACTTTTCTTCATACCTTCTTCCTAATAAACTTGCACACAATAACGATGATGAGACTAGCGATGATCTTTTTACTGGTAATGGTCCATGCCGTATCGCTCTCCTTTGCCGCCACAATGGGTGTCCGAGCGTATCTTGGTAAGCCCTGTAAAAAGTCCAAACAAGCAAGGTCGAAACTTTCTTTTTTTTCTTTTAGGTTGCGCCTTGTTACAAACCCAACTCCATTGTTTCGGAGGCTTCACCGGCACTGATAGCGGTAGTAGTAGCACTTACACAAATGCCGCCGCCGATCATTTCTATCTGGATATGGCTACGTTTGACTTTGCCGACACATCAAATGCCATGTCGAATTGGACAATTGCCAAGGATGCCTTCCCATTGGAGCCGACCGGGTTTGTCTTCGCCGCCAGCTTGAATCAATCAAAACTTTTGACTTTTGGCGGTGCTACCAATAGCGGGTCAGATCTTCTCAATCCTTTTATGGAATTTGATTCGTCCAACAATAGTTGGACTCCTCTCAGTTCTTATGGCAACTACACGTACGTGCTACACATAGTCTAAGACGAAAACTGATGAAAGACTTACCTTTCCTTTTTATGTTTGCGGGAATGGTATAGGCGTTTTGGCTCGCTCGTAACTTTGGATGACTCCCCAAAAGTCTGGACTTGGGTAAAATTTAAAAGGTACAATAGGGTAATACCCGGGCTTATCTCCATTTCTTTCTTTCCCAATATAGGGCGGAGTAATGTAATGATCTATAGAAAGCATCCCACCTCTTCGCCATCCATTAACATCTCCCTCTTCAAAATAGAAATGCCACATATAATGCCACCTCTTCAGTCTATGAATTTGATTTCCAAAAAGTAAGTTTGCTGACCCGTTCTCCCCCACATTTAAGAATTCTTCGTTTTTCTAGTTACAATGGACTCAATTCCCAGGCGATCCAAATACTTACACCCGCTACCAGCATTCGTCCACCCTCATCCCATCCAGAAACATCATCTACATCATTGGAGGGATGAACAGAAATCCCGGAGGTGTTGATTTTGGCGCTGACATGCTAGAGATCCGTACCTTTGATACCGTGGCGTCTACCTGGGGAGCTATCCGTGGCTCTGTGAGCAATAGTCAAAACATCACCCCGCGTAACTTTCATACCGCCACTTACAGTAAGAGCATGAACAATGGGAAAACTAGGATTCCTGTCTTCTGACATTGTCCCTCTTTTTATAGTTGCTAATACAACTGTCATTCTGATTTATGGTGGAGATGCCTCGGATACCATTGGTAAGCGCACATCCTATTTTGTAAATCATGAACATGGCTGTTTTTAAACTTGAAGCTCCATTTAATAGATACTGCCATCCTGACCGACTATGCATACTTGTATGACTATGCCAACAATGTTTATACCCCATTGAGTTTCGAAGCTGGGCAGGGAGCAGGGGCCAGAACAGGACATGTTGGTAAGAGCTACCGATTTTTTTCAACAGGTCGACTCACTTGCTTATCTATAGCTGTCGCCTACAGCCTATATGTGATTATCATGTTTGGGGTGAATAGTAAACATGAGCTGCTTCAAGACCTTCATGTCCTCAATATGACCAATGCCACTTCGCCTACTTGGATTGGTGCCCCACTTCTACCCCCTTCATTTCCTATTGGTTCTGGACCAGGGCTTTCGTCGGGCGCCATTGCCGGGATTGTTGTAGCTGCCGTAGTTGCCTCGGTAAAAAAGCAAAGTACTCCCTCCTCGCATCAATACGACTGACTCTTTCTTTATTGTTCGTTCAAAACTAGATTTCACTAACGGCGGCGATAATCTTCATTATGTACCGAAAAAGAAAGCAACAAAAAGAGTTTGAGTTAGAGACAACCGATCCTCGACGTTTGTCGATGACAGAATCCATTATCCTTGCCGATAAGGCGAAAGGCTATTACAACCTTACGACCATGAGCCAAGTGCAATCGCCTACAAGTGAAGCCGGGTATTCCATCCCAGGACTTCCGATGACTTCTAGTGGCCCACAAACCATCATCAGTGCTGGCACCGCTACTGTTGTCAATGATCAATTCGTTTACAACACGTCGCCACCTACCTCGCCTACCTTCCATCATGAACCGATCAAACCATTTTTCGCTGAAGATGGCCTCAATAGAGCCAAACCAGATGGCGATTGTTGATTCTAGCGTGCCTTGATTATCTTTTCTGTACTTTCCATAATGCCTATCCGTTAATAAAAGGTTAAGACCCGGCGCACCCCCTTGATGAACCGCAAAACAATTTTAAGATTAGTAGCGGAGTTTGCAGAAACATCCTTTTTAAAAAGCGGCGTTTGAAATGTATGAGAGCATTTTCGGTGATTCTGCATGAACATGAAACTTTCATATCCTCCTTTCTTACTTTTCTTTCCTCTCGCTCTGAACCGTACACCAACAATGTCCCTCATCGATGACTTTATGGAATCGTCCGATTTGGATCCTCTCCACTCACTGCTACCACATTTTGGCGATCAGTTTACATCCTCTAATGGCCATACCAATGGCGATGTGATGCGGGTAAGGACAAGGAAATAGGGGTACGGGCAAAAAGTTGACTCATTTTCACCTGTTTTTTCTTCTTGCTCTTCTTCTTTTCAACTGATACTTCAGCTTGAAACGGGATATGTCTCTACTGGTTTTACCGTGGACATCCCGATCTTTATACTCGACTATGTACAGTTCCAACTCCCTGCATCGCTTATGGCCATGGAGGTGGCAAACAATACCTTGATCATTGTCCTCAGTACGTTTCGCATTCTACGTATTGATTTGACCAATCCTCTTGAAGTAGAAGGTAACTCTTTTTTCTAAAAAAGAAGAAAAAGTACTTAGCCTTTCTATTAGATGTTGAAATCACTCGGAAACCCAGCATGGCGAACAAGGTGCGACTTTTTTTTGATCCTACAGGGCGCCATTTGATTCTTTCGACGGGATTAGAAACTTACTATCTGTACTCGGAGTGGCGCCAGGTCAAACAACTCGGGACAAAACTCAAAGACATCACAGCGATTGCGTGGAACAAACAAGTATCATTGACGGAGTCCTCTACATGCGAAATATTGATGGGGACCAGCACAGGGACAATCTATGAAACGGTCCTGGAGCCTAGCCGGGACGATGGAAGTAGCTTTTTTTTCTCCACCAGCAGCATCAGCAGCAACGCTGTCTTTGAAGAACGGTATTTAAAACAAGTCTACTCACTCCCCAACGACAACAATATCACTGGATTGTATTTCGAACAGTTCCCAGCAACACAGCGCAAGTACTTTGTGTTGGTCACCACTCCTTCTCGGATGTATCAGTTTGTAGGCTCGGTAGCGGGGCCGACAAGTGGCAGTGGTGAAGGACAGTCGAACTTTGAACAAGTGTTTGCCATGTATAAAGACAATCCCGGTAAGACATTCCTTTTTAGAGGGAATGTGGATACTGACTCTTTGGTTGTTTGATGTTGTAAGCGTTTCAGGAACTCCCTGGTGAGCTACCGTACCACAATAACAAGGTCCATTTTTTTAGCCGGTTCCATGAACTCCAACAGCAAGGCGTAGCACAAACATTTGCGTTGTTGACAGGGGCAGGAATTTCTCACGGCGATCTTGTTTTCGGATCACAAAATGTCGGGGATAATGTGCTTGACAATGTCCAGTTGCTTCAGTAAGGGATGGATGGATGAATGGATGAATGGATGAACTCACAATAAGTAACTCTCTTTTCGTTTGTGTATGGGAAAAGATACCCTTCTACATCTTTGGATGAAGATGTTGGTCCGCTTGGGCTTGACCTTTGTATCTCCATGGCACTGACTGAATTCCATTTTATCTTGCTATATAAGGATCGTGTCCGCGCCATCTGTCGACTGAATGATCAAATCGTCTATGAAGAAAAAATTCCATTAGTAAAGCTATATCAACTTACGAATGCTGTATTTATGGAGTTTCATTCTTACATTAGACACCTAGCGAAACTGTGCTTGGGATATCCATTGACAATTCCATGCAAACCTTTTGGGTCTACACATGTAGGTCGATGTATGAACTGGTGGTGAAAAACGAAGAACGAGATGTATGGAGACTATACTTGGCCAAAAAGCAATACGACATGGCTCTCCGGTACTGCAAAGACAACGACATGGCTCAAAAAGATCAGGTGTATACCGCCCAAGCCAAAGATTACTTTGGTCAACGTCGATTTCAAATGAGCGCCAAATTCTTTGCGGAAAGTAGTACCGTGCCATTTGAACAAGTCGCCCTCCAGTTCATTGAATGTGATGAAATGGATGCCTTGCGTGTCTATCTTGACACCAAATTGAAACGATTACAAAAAAAGGTAAAATATGTATGGTTTGGTACAGTAGATCGGGACTAACTTCATTTTGATTGGATGTGTTGTCTAGGACCAGGCACAGAAAACAATGCTGGCGACGTGGTTGGTGGAACTCTACTTGTCAAAGATGGATGACTTGGACACCTTGATCTCGTCCGCTCATGCCCGCCCCAGTAACATCCCCGCAATCATGGGTGAAGCAATCCACAACGACACCACAACCATCCATCACTTTGAAGAGCAACAAGAAGAGATCATGGACGAATTCAGAATGTTTCTTGACTCGTCTTGTGCCTATTTGCATAGTCCGACCACCTTCCGCCTTCTTGCAAGCCATGGCCGCCATAATGCCTGGCTATTCTATGCCTCCTTGATTGGTGATGATCATAAGGTTATTGACTATTGGCTCAAGGAGAAAAAGTGGGAAAAGGCTCTGGACGTGCTCGGCAAACAGGTACCTGAATACGTACCTGAAGTGCACACACTTACCTTCTCTCTCCTTTTTTTTAGACAAAAGTCGAACCATTTTATCACTTCTCACCGATCCTTATGGAGCATATACCTTATGAAACAGTGACAATCTGGATGCGCCAGCAACCTCATCTCAACCCCCGCCGCCTGCTCCCTGCCTTGTTGACTTATGACTCCAGCAAACTTTCTGACAAATCTCTACCGGTACAAAAAGGAGCGGGGCAGTCTCAGGCTCTTGTATGTGTTCTCATTTGTGTTTAACTTGGTATAGAATCAAGCTATACGGTACCTTTCATTTGTTGTCTCCACATTGAGAAACACAGATCCTGTCATCCATAATCTCTTACTGACCCTGTATTGTCTACAACCGACGAAGGATGAAACAACTCTCCTCACCTTCCTAAAGAGCGAAGTAAGCTGACTGGGTGGCACTAATTGATGCACTGATGCTTTTTTATCTGGACGCATAGGGTCAGGCAATGCATTTTAATGTGGATTATGCGTTGCGTCTATGCAGCCAAAATGGACGTATGCAAAGCTGTGTCCACCTGTATAGTCAAATGGGACTCTACGAAGATGCCGTTCATTTAGCATTGAAGGTATAAGAAGTGCGCCCCTTTTAATCAGTGAAGACTTACTTGGCTCCCCTCTTCTTTCTTGTGTAATATATTTAGAATCATGATGTGGTCTTGGCTTGTATCCATGCAGATAAGCCGGAGGACGACCCTGCTTTGCGTAAGAAACTTTGGCTGACAGTGGCAAAGCAAGTGGTCGAAGGAGAGAAAAAGGATATCTACTCGTAAGTATGAAGGTGGAGGCAAGTTGTTTTTTAAGCGAGTGTTTCACACTACTGTTGTTGTTTCTCTTAGGGCCCTGGCATTTACACGACAATGTGATCTCCTAAAAGTAGATGCCATCCTTCCCTTCTTTATGGAATTCGATACAATCGGTGACTTTAAAGACGAAGTCTGCACGGCGTTGGAGGAGTCTACTATGGCCATCGAGGACTTGAAGATGGACATGGACGAAGCCACCAAAAGCGCCGAGCACATTCGCGGCGATATTAAGAATCTGCGTAGTCGGTAAGAAAGGTGGAAAGCAGAAAAAGTGCAACCAACCAATATTTTTTTTTTCCAGATTTGGCTTGGTGAATGCAGTTGAAAAGTGCTATGTATGTCATAACCCATTACTAGCTTACCCCTTTTACCTCTTCCCATGTCAACATACTTTCCATGCCGAGTGTATGATTCAAACAGTAAGGAATAGGAAAAGAAACATCAGCACCTGAACGAAATCTTATCTTTTTTGTAGATCACTCGGTTCCTACCCCCTCGAACTCTTCGTCGACTAGCCTACCTGGAAGAAGCCCTGGACCTATCATTGACACCCTCACAGACAACTCCGACCACATCCAATTGGGTGGTGGCAGCGGCAGGAGCCATTTTTTCGGGCGAAAACACAAATGCAACAACGGAAGAGGATCGCACGCTCAAGCCAACGGTCCTTTTTAAACAACAAGCCTTGCAAGAAGAACTAGATGATATCGTTGCCAGTGAATGTGTCCTGTGTGGCGCGGATACTATGCTCAGATCACTTGATTTGCCGTTTGTAAATGAAGAGGAAGTAAGGGTTGCACGTGAATGGATGGTTTGAATCAATCAAAAAATAGTACTTTATCTTGTTCCTGGGTCTTTGATTGTGTGACGATGTCCAATTAAAATTTTTGCTCTTTGTATCGAAGTGTATGAATGCACTTTTTGATGTTTCCTCTTTGTGCTTTTGAAGTCTCGTACACGATCACTATGTTTCCGTAGCAAAGAGGGTCGAGATGAGGTGATACCTGTCAGATTGGGAACTATGGCAACCAATTTTAGAGTGACACCTGTCAGATTGGAAACCATGGCAACCAATTTTAGAATGACACCTGTCAGATTGGAAACCATGGCAACCAATATCAAATGGGCAGATTCATCAATGACTTTACTGGATCTTGACTAGACCTTGACTAGACCTTGACTAGACCTTGACTAGACCTTGACTAGACCTTGACTAGACCTTGACTAGACCTTGACAGGACCTTGACAGGGGTTTGACAAGACCTTGACATGACGGTAGTGATCTTTATGAGGCTCACTGTGGCCTTAAGTATGGGATTTGTCCCGGTCAAAACCTTAATTGGACCTTGACTGGACCTTGACTGGCCTTCGGAAAAATGCCCCTGGAATCTTAGGATTGCAACCTCTCACTAATTCTGCATACTTT
This sequence comes from Absidia glauca, assembly GCA_900079185.1. Classification (NCBI taxonomy): domain Eukaryota; kingdom Fungi; phylum Mucoromycota; class Mucoromycetes; order Mucorales; family Cunninghamellaceae; genus Absidia; species Absidia glauca. The sequence goes on from LT553219.1 coordinate 266,174, forward strand.
TTATTAGATACAGTGAATTATGTAGAATACAGAAAACAAAAGGACAGAAATAATTAACAGTCGCCATTTGGTTTGGCTCTACCGGTGCTTTCGTCGGCAGAGTATGGTTTGCTCGGTTCTTGTTGGGAGGTAGGTTTTATTGTGCTGTCGACGGATTGGTGGCAGAAAAGGGTATCGCCACCAGCACTGCTAACGGTTTTTGAGCCAGTAGGTACCATCGGTGTTTTCGTTATTGGATAGCAGTCTTTGTTGGTCAGCGTTTGCTCTTGGTTCATCATAGTAGGCTTGCAATACGCCGTTGACTTAGCGGAAAGGATCATGTATTTCGTCAAAGACGCACGTCTAGGATCAGTTGCTTCCAACTCCAATTCTTTTTGTTGCTTTCTTGTTCGGTACATCATGAAAATCAGTGCCGCCGTTAGTACAATCTAGTTGTGAAGAATGAAAGCTCGTTAGTCGTGGTAATGCAACGCAGGTAGAGGGGGTTTACCGAGGCCACGACTGCGGCTACAACTATCCCGGCAATGGCACCTGACGAAAGCCCAGACTTAGAGACAGAAGAGGATGAAGGGGATGGAAGTGGGGTACCGACCCAAGCAGGCGAAGTGGCATTAGTCATATTGAGAACATGAACGTCTTGAAGCAGTTCATGTTTACTGTTCACCCCGAACATGATCATCACATATGACTCGTACGCCACAGCTAAAACAAAGCATGTGAGTAGACCTGTTGAAAAAATAGTAGCTCTTACCAGCATGTCCTGTCCTGGCTCCTGCTCCTTGTCCAGACTCAAAATTCAATAGGGTATAGACATTGTTAGTATAGTCGTACAAGTATGCATAGTCGGTCAGAACGGTGGTATCTATCAAATGGAATCACAAGTTTAAAAACAGCCATGCTCATTATTTGAAAAAAAGGGCGTGTACCTACCGACTGTATCGGAGGCGTCTCCACCATAAATCAAAAAGACATTTGTATTGGCAACTGTAAAAAGAAGAGTAATGTCAGAAAAATCCTACCAGTTCATGCAACTTACTATAGGTGGCAGTGTGGGAGACACGTGAGGTGATGTTTTGACTATTGCCCACAGAGCCACGGATAGCTCCCCAGGTAGACGCTACAGTATCAAAGGTACGGATCTCTAGCATGTCAGCGCCAAAATCAACACCTCCGGGATTTCTGTTCATCCCCCCAATGATGTAGATGATGTTTCTGGATGGGATGAGGGTGGACGAATGCTGGTAGCGGGTGTAAGTATTTGGCTCACCTGGGAATTGAATCCATTGTAGCTAGAAAGATGAAGGAGCTTTGAGTATGTGGGAGAACGAGTCAGCAGGCTTACTTTTTGAAAATCGAATTCATAGACTGAAGAAGTGACATTGAATGCAGTATTCCTGTGTTGTGAAGAAAAAGCGAGATTAATGGATGGCCAAGAGCTGAGATACTTTATGAAGATTATTACATTACTCCACCCTATGTTTGGGAATGAAAGAAATGGAGATGAGTCCTACTGCCACCCTATTGTGCAATTTCAGATCTTACCCAAGTCCAGACTTTTTGCGAGTCGTCCAAAGCGATAAGCGAGCCAAAACGTCTAAATCATCCCGCAAAGAAAAAAGAAAAGGTAAGCCTTTCATCGTTTTTTTCTAAACATTATATGTGAGTGGTCCGTACGTGTAGTTGCCATGGGTAGCAAGAGTAGTCCAGCTACGACTGGACGAATCAAATTCCATAAAAGGATTTCGAAGATTTGTCCCGCCATTGTTACTGCCGCCATAGATCAGGAGCTTTGATTGATTGAAACTAGCTGTCTGGACAAACCCAGTAACCTCCAGTGGAGAGTCATCCTGTATAACTGTCCAATCGGACAAGGCATTCGATATATCGGTAAAGTCAAAAGTGGCCATGTCGATGTAGAAATGATCGGCGGCGGCATTTGTGTAAGTGCTACTACTCCTACTATCAGAGGAAGTGAAGCCTCCGAAACAATGGATTTGAGTTTGTAACAAAGCGCATCCTGATGGAAAGTAGTAAGTTTCATGTTGTATAGAATTTCATCTACTTGACCTACCGAGATAGGCTCGGACACCCATTGTGGCGGCATACGAGAGTGGTAGCGCATGTATCATTAGCAGTGAAGAGGTCATGATTGGTCTTATCATCATCATAGTGCAGGTTTTTTTCTGGTGAGAAGATCTCCGAAAATCAATAGTATATAAAGAAAGAGAAGAAGAATAAAGAAGGGGTGTAATAAATGTAGTGTCGTGAAACAAAAGTAAACTCAGCCTGCACGAAGTGAATGACTATCGAAATTTTCATCGGGGCTTGTTGAAGTACAGTAAAATCACCACTTTTGGGCTACATTAAAGTTACAGAACTGTGTTTTTCGGGCTCCTTGTCGCACATTGTATTTGGCCTTCCAGGACTTGTTGGGTTCTCCTGAGGGTCAGTGTATAATATGATGGCATCCCTGAACATGAATTTCGAAATCCTTATGTTTTTTTTCTCGGACCTCTTTCGAAACCTTGACACCCAAAAGACGCATAAAGTGGGTCAGGGTCAGAAGAGCATGGTTTCACAAACAGAAATTTGGTTTTGGCTGGGTCAAAATATCATATCATAGCTTGAACATAGTCTCAATCACTTGATAAAACTTGCTTGACAACCGCCTCTTTTCCTAGGACCAAACTTGAGCGAAGGAACATGAGATTTTACTGCTGTTGCTAAGGTTTTGGCCTGGATATTGTGGACGATAAGATATTTCACTCTGTGTCAAGTGTATGAATGGACGAATCTCACTTTTCGACTTGACCACTTTGCCTTTTGAATCTACCAAGAAAAACGGAGTAACGTTGCAAAAGGCAAGTTTTAGTCATAGCAAGACAAAGATGGCTGTGAGAAGGAGAGAGTTACCTGACATCTGTCGGTAAAGGTCGTTTTAGCCAGCTAAATTTTGGGGTGATGCCATGGCAGAGGCCGATGGAAAGAAAAAAAAAAGTAGCCAGAAAGGGAAGAAAAGATTGATGAAGGAAAAAGAAGGGTTGGTTATATGATACAGCCACAATCAGAGTTTGAAATCCTTGGGGATGCAAATCATCCAGCAATAGTAATTTTTCCTTTTCCGGCCGTCGGAGTATATTTCACCTGAGTCTTTTGTCAATGTTGCACGATGTCTCGCTATAAAAAGGGGAGTCTACACTGGCAGGACACACCTCTTTCTTTCTATCAATGCAATGTCCTCTGTAAAATGTGTCGTAGTAGGTGATAGGTAAGGAAAACTCACCGGCTTACAGTAATGATATGACTGACCTTTGGGATTTTGTTTGAAGTGAGGTGGGGAAGACCTGCCTACTTCAAACATACGCCACCAACCACTTTCCCGATACCTCCAACCCTCTTGCGTAAAACAAACCACCACCCTTCTGCTTCCAGACTCTTATTTCCCTTCCCATTTGTTTAGATTCCAAGACTTTGTAGTCAGTGTCCTCGTTAATGGAAAACATATCCAATTGAATTTATGTGATACAGCAGGTAACCTGATGCCCAAGAGTGAGCCCGTTTAACCGTAGTTCTTTCTCTCTTTAGGCTCGTCTGATTATGATTTACTTCGACCATTGACTTACGAAGCCACAGATGTCTTTTTGCTTTGCTTTTCACTCATAGACCCTAATTCTTTGGAACATATCAAAACCAAGGTATAAAATGAACAGAGCGAGGAAGATCTGACACTTCAGAAAGAAAAACTATTTCTGCATTAGTGGGTTCCGGAAATCCGACGCCATATGCCGCCGACCATACCGCTCTTGCTTGTAGGCACTAAAAAAGATAAATGTATCCCGGTAGTGCAAGAAATCCACCACCACCACCAACAACAAATGGTGGCCCTTATGAAAGAAATAGGTGCGCTCGGCTACGTGGAATGCTCTGCCCTCACTCAGAAAGAGGAACTTAAGAATGTGTTCGATCAAGCCATCCGGTATTGCTTATAAGTCTCTCTCTCTCTCTCTCTCTCTCTCTCTCTCTCTCTCTCTCTCTC
>LT553293.1:48427-59484 GCA_900079185.1 Absidia glauca
ATGACGGCCACGGGTGTGGATCCCATGCTCACGGTGGAAACATTGGCGTATGGTGTATCAAGGCAGATCATCTCTCGGCTGGGCAAAAACGTGTGGTAGTTAGTGTCTATTACCCCGCATTAATGATCTGTGATTCTGATTGGTCGAAATAAAGTATCCCGATGGGGCCCTCCACCACATTTAAACATCCCCTTTGTCCTACCCTATCCTTTTAAAAAAAGTCAGATTATCATTCCCTTTTCCCATCCTTTTCTCTCTTTCTTTCCCTCACTTTTTTTTTTTTTTTTTTTTTACGGGAATCATGTATAGTCCAAGTCAACAGCAAACGTTGATGACGATCCTCGATACATTTGTCCCTCAGCTGTCCAAATCAGAGGCCCAAGCCCTCCTCAAAACCTACCGCGACATCTCACCCGCCAACAATCCTCGCCACAACCGAGAAGACAGCATCCGGCGCTTGTTAAACTTTGCCAAAGCCAAACCTAGCGACCGTGACCAACAGGATGTCCTTTTTTTTTTAACGTCGCTCGACAAGAGTGACACAGTGCACAGGGCGGTCAAGATGATGGGGAACGGACTGGGCATGTGTGTGCTGACAAAGGGGCGATGGTCTACAGCGTTTGACGAGCTCTCAGAGGCACAACGGATCGACTTGCTGAAATCATGGAGGACTAAAAAGTCTCCTCATCGCTTGATCTATCGGCTGTTTTGCATCACCGCCATGTTTTTGATGTATCAGCAAAAGGGTCCCGTCAGGCCTCCTCTGAAGGTGACACAAGCGGCGGGGCTGGAAATGCGCTTTGATGCCATCTTGATTGGTTCAGGGGCGGCGGCTGGTAAATCATTTTCTCTCTCTCTCTCTCTCTTTCTTTTACTAATCTCTTCTTTTTCAAAAGGGCCATGTGCTTGGACATTGGCACAGGCGGGGAAATCCGTGCTTGTGATTGAAAAAGGATCCGAACACCCTTCGAAAAGGGCCAGGCAGGGCTATGAACATGGCGGCTTTTGGACATCTGTGGACGGAAACTTGACCTTGGCTGCTGGATCGGCTTTGGGTGGTAATGTGACAATGAAAGCCATCCTGTCTCTTTCTCATTTGGTTTTCTTTAATATGCTATATAGGTGGAGCAAGTATTAGTCATGGCGCTTTGGTAAAGGTAAGTAACAATGATGCACATATCACCATGGTACGCAAGCTCATTAGAACAATGTTCAATAGACCCCACTGTATGTATTACAAGAATGGAAACGAAGGACAAACGATGGGTTTGATATGGTGACAGTAAGTTTATCCACTCACTCTACTCTATGATCTCACCTCCTTCTATAAAGTTTGAAAAGGATCTCCAGACAGTGGTGGAGCATTGGGATACCTCTTCTCTTGACCCTACCCACTCTGAACACACTCTTCTCCGTGGTTGCCAGTAAGTCCAGACCCTCTTCTTCTTTTTACCACCAACACCCATTTAACTATACTATCTAGACAGCTGGAGTATCCCGTCAGCAGGATCTCACACGCCACACACTCGACATGGTTCCAACAAGCCGCCGCCGCCACTCACTTGAGCGCCCACGTAACCCAGATCTTGGTTCGACATGGTCATGTCGACGGTGTCGTTGCCACACTCGCCACCACCGGAGAATCCATCACCCTTCTTGCTCGCACTGTGATCATGACCGCCGGTGCCATCCAAACCCCCGCCCTCCTAATGAAAAGTGGACTAAAGAATAAACACATTGGTCAACATCTCAAGGTACACCCAACCGTCTATGTCAATGCCACCATGTTTGCATCCACCGCAACGACAACCCTAAACAACAGCGATAGAGAGGGCGAAGGAACGACAACCATCACACACCATATGAAAACCGCCGATGCGTTTGGATGTCGTATTGAAGCACCCATAGTAGATCCAGGTAAGAGGTTGCTAGTTCGACCCTCTCCGATAGACTGACCTTTTTTTCTTTTTTCTTTCTTTCTCATTTATAAAGGCTTAGTGGCAGCGACGGTGCCTTGGCATGGCGGATTACACCACAAGCAATCGATTCTTGGCGATGGCTGCACTCTTTCGGTGATGGGACGAGATTTGAGCACGACAGCCACGACAGACGCCATGAACAAAGTCAAGGTGGACTTTTCCGACCACGATCTTACGACGTTGAATCAAGGCGTGCTCCGTGCTCTAAACATCATGGTCGCGGCAGGCGCTCGTCTCTTACATCCTTGTCACTTGGAAATCGAACCGTTTCTCTTCAAGTCCTTTGAACAGGTGTCAACAACAAATCCTAGGTACACTCAATGGCTGGATCACATTCACCACACCGGTCTCTCGCCTGCCGATGGCATTTACTCTTTGCACCAAATGGGCTCATGGTAAGCACTTCATTATGTCCTTGATTCTCTCTCTCTTCTAAAAACTCCTTGTTAGTCGCTTAGGGTATAGTCCAAAATCGTCGGCCGTACAATTGACAGGCGAAACGTGGGAAGTCAAAAACTTGTATGTGGCGGATGGATCCATCATGCCGTCTGCTTGTGGCGTGCACCCAATCGTGACCATTCAAGCCTTGGCTCTTGGTGTGGCAAGAAAAGTCCTTTTACGATTGAATTCAAGACCCATAGATCTTACTTAGTTTATCTTCCCTTTAATGCTGTATGTATGCACCTAATAATAAAACAAGAGTCGCATGGTTAGTGCATGAAAAAAATGCTTGGAGCCAGGGCGGGGGATTGACATTTGGAGAAAAAAGCAATTGAAACCCAGCTCAATGGTCATTGGCTAACATCAAAACTAGTTTTGGAGTAGCGCCTTTTTTTTCCCATAAAGTTTGCATGAGACGCGGCCTTTCTCTCTCTCTCCTTTATCACACACATGGCGAAAAAACAAGAACACATTTACGACATTGTATCCACGGAGCCGGTCTTGGTAGGCATTCATTACGAACTCGGCGAACTACTGGGGCAAGGCAGCTTTGGGATAATCTACGAAGGTATAAAGGTGTTAAAAGGGCGAAGCAACCAAAAGTAACATTATGAATGATAGGATGGAATCGCACCAACAACCAGCCGGTCGCTATCAAGTTTGAAACCTGTGATGCTCAAGTACCTCAGTTACGATTGGAATACGACATTTACCGCAGACTTGAAGGCATAGGTAGGAGCAAAACACACACTTTTTATCTGTGCTCATTCTTTCTCTTTTAGAGGGCATTCCCAAAGTGCATTACTTTGGTGTCGAAGGCATAGACTACTGCTTGGTGATGGATCTCCTTGGCCCTAGTCTCGAAGACTTGTTTGAAATGTGTGGCCGACGCTTCTCGCTAAAGACCGTGGTGGGGCTCGGCAAGGACATGCTGACGTTACTCCAATATATCCATACCCGCCACTATATCTTCCGTGACATCAAACCCGACAACTTTTTGATCCACAACACCGCCTCCGACCCCCAGGCGTTGTATCTGATCGACTTTGGCATGGCGAAACGCTACAGGGATCCGAAAACACATCAGCACATTGCGTTCAAGGAAAAAAAGGCACTCAGTGGCACGGCTCGGTACATGAGTATCAATGCACACTGTGGAAAAGGTAAACCCACCAACTTGGGGGAAAGGAAGGGGACACTCACCCACTCTCTCTCTTTTAGAACAATCGAGGCGGGATGATCTGGAGTCTCTGTGTCATGTCCTGCTGTACTTTTTGCGTGGCTCGTTACCCTGGCAAGGCATCCAGGCTCAGAATCATAAAGTCAAGTATGAACGCATTTGTCAAGTCAAGCAAGCAACCTCCCCTGCTGATCTATGTGACAACTTTCCCGGTAAAACCAATGATGTCAGGCTCTTTACCCTTTACTGACGCCCCCTTTCTTTCTAGAGTCCTTGGCTACTCTCCTGACCTATGTACGAGCACTCCGATTCGACGAAACTCCTGATTATGATTATTGTCGAGAACTGCTGGATAACGCTTTGGTAGATGAGGTGGATGATGGCGTGCGTGATTGGATGTTACTGAACAACGGCAAAGGATGGCAGGTAAGTGACATTTACAACTACAAGGTTAGGATCTGACTTTTATGTGTTGATCTAGGCAACAGGACGGCGGCGACCCAAGAAACCTTTGTTACTCATGCCAAATTAGATGGAAAATAAAAACCCGCATTCTGATTTGCTGCCTTGTCAAAGAAGTGTATTTTAAAACTCCGATGCCTTCCTCTACAAAAAAAATTTTTTTTTTCCCTCATCTCCTTTACACACTCTCCTTTTTATCATTCATTTAATCATCTCATCATGACCCGTAAGTGTCGATTGATCCCATCCGTACGGCGACTCATCACTCTCTCTTAGGCGGCAATCAAAGAGAACAAGCCCGTTTGAAGAATCTGAAGAAACAGCAAGATGCGAAAAAGGGAAAGTCCGGTGATAACAGTGGCCAGAAACTGACACAAAAGAAAGAAAGGTAAGCAATCCCCATTCTTTGGTCATCCACTCAATTCTTTTTCTTCTAGTGATGCTGAAATCATGAGACAAAAGCAACTACTGGCTGCTCAGAAAAAGGAAGCCGCCACCACGAAGAAATAGTAGTATAGTACACACACACATCCTTTACCCCCCTTCTCTCCTTTAAAATAAACATTGTCTGATATATCTATCTTGTAAAGCCTTGTGCAGGCAAGCGGGGTTGGAAAGAATAGGCAGCAGCGTTCATGCAAACGAGAAGGAAAAAAAAGCCAAGGTGCAGGTTTTATTGATAGAAGAGACAGGTCAAGACTAATCTAGAATGATAACTTAAGGGGGCCGGTGGTTGCTAAGGAGTGTCACTAGTAGAGAGTGTTACTTTTATGAATCTACAATGGAAAAAAGTGAGTGCACCCAAACGAGGGTTTCCCCATGTTTTTTGTAATCCCATGCGTCCAATCCCTAATCTAACCAAATGCCCATCCAGTCCTGCTGCCAGAGAGCCGATATCCGTTGCCATTCTGTTGAATCTGCCAAGAAAAAGAAGAGGATTGATGCAAAATGTTAATGCCAGCAAAGTCAGAGAGAGGGGGACAAGATGATGAGAAGGAGGGAGTTACCATGCGTTCACCGTCGTTGCATAAAAGGGCGAATCGTTCATGGTGCGGTGCTCATGTCGATGGATAGAAAAAAAAAAAAAAAAAAGAGAGATGAAGAAGCAAAGAAGCAAAAAGAGGACTGACGGAAAAAGCAATTCTTGTAGCCCTGGCGGAGTTTGAACTCCTTTTTCAGACAACCCTGCATTGCTGCTGTAAGTATACACCGCCCCCCCTTCATTATAAATGAGCACAAGACAAGAGAGGATATCGTTTTTATTTCAAAATTAAAATCAGGAATGTTTAAAGTAATCTAGACCAGCATAGACTTTTTCATAGACGGTGAACACAATGCCACCCGAGAACTATATTTGAAAAAAAAAGGGTCAGTATGCGGCATATTACAAAAAAAGAGCGACTTACAATCAAGCGGGTGAGACGTGGGGTAGTTCCTTTCCAAAGCGAAAACACACCATTGGCTTTGACGACCTTGACCAGACAATCCAGCGAGTTTTTGTACAGGGAGCGGGCATCCAAGCCTTGCATGCGGGTCTTGACGACATCCAGGGGCATTGTGGTGTACACGGTGACGATCCCCGCCAGAGCGCCCGCGGCAAAGGTATAGGTCGACGGCAACGCAGGAGAGCCATGGTAGCGTTGGAAGAGCTCTTTAAAGTACGAGTAGCTGCTGAATCGCACGGCACTGTTCGCCCCTTGTCTGGCCACCACCGGTCCTAAGCCTCGATACACGCCACTGATGCCTTCTTCCTTGATGATCGTCGTGGTGCCATGGATCAAGCCACGATACTTGGGTACTGCGTTATTCCGATCGTGAATGAGTTTTGTTCTATTTTCAAAAGAAAGAGAGAGAGAGAGAGGTGAGTTTTTTTTTTGGTCGTTTTGATAGGGGATTTCTTTTTTTTTTACTTTATGGTTTCGGAGGGCGTGACAACTAGAGCAGCTTCGGTCATGCCGGCACCGAGCCCGGCTAACATGCTACGCAACCCCGTCAGATGGCCATCCTTGTCCTTGAGTTGATTGGCAATCTGGTCATAGGTCAAGAAGCGCACCCCCGCCTTGGCGGCATTGCCAATCGCCAATGCACTGACACCCGTATAGATCGCGCCCACGCCATGGTGCCGCACCGTTTGCAAGAGACAATCAATCGGCCCCTTGAATCGGATTTCGCCAGGAGATAATGCGCCGCCTGCTTGTAATTGGAGTCGAGTCTTGACGTATTCCGTAGGGTAGGTGACAATGCCTTCAATCCCACCCGCAACAGAGCCTGCCATGAGGGAAAAGATGGGGTCTTTTTTTTCTTTGGTAGAGGCCATGATGAGTGAAAAGTGAAAGAAAGAAAAAAAGAAAGAGATAAGGCAGGGAAAGATGGTTGAAAAGCGGCCTTCTTAGAACTCCGACGATCTTTGATCCATTGCCTTTTTGGTATTGTAACTCCGCTTCGCTTTCCCGTGCGCTTTCCCCGTGCTCACTTTTGACTTGTTGAACGAGTTGCATGAATTAAGGAACGGTGGACCCCTGTGCCATGTGACCCGATGAGTAATCCATGACAAGGGAATGTGCTCGTACCGTGTGCCGCAGACCTTGGATGAGAGAAAAGGGGTCAAGATGAGCCGTTGTGAATCATCATGAGCCAATCAAACCTGGCTATTTAAACCTCCGATGGTAAACCAAAGCCACTAGTAAAGCTTTTTTTTTCGTTCCCTCTTTCTTTCACTTTAACTTTTTCAACAATGTCTTTGGCTGACGGTAAGCAACAAAACGGGCGTAGGGGCTATATACACCTGACCACTCAACCATCTTTTCCTTGTTATAGTGTCTGGCCAATTCAAGTACGTATTCAACCCACACCTTGCGGACTCTTCACTCACGCTTTTTTCTTTTTCTTTCTTAGCTTCCCTAAAGAAGAAGAGAAGATTCTCGAATTCTGGCGTGAAATCGATGCCTTTAATGTATCTGTAAAACTAAACGAACACAAGAAACCATTCACTTTCTTCGATGGACCTCCCTTTGCCACCGGGCTTCCTCATTATGGTCACTTGCTTGCCGGTACTATCAAGGTAAGACAGATAGAAAAGGACAGTGGCAGGGTTTTAACTGTGTGGTTTCTATAGGATATTGTCACCCGGTATGCCCATAACACCGGCCATTCCGTCGAACGTCGCTTTGGTTGGGATACCCATGGCTTGCCTGTTGAATACGAAATCGATAAGAAACTCGGCATCAAGGTAAGGGACCAAAAGACAAAGGGCCAAGGACTGACGGTTTTTATTATCTCCATTAGGGCAAGGACGATGTGATGAAGATGGGGATCGACAAGTACAATGCCGAATGCCGTGCGATCGTGATGCGGTACTCGTCTGAATGGCGCAAGACGGTGGAACGTATGGCGCGTTGGATCGACTTTGACAATGATTACAAGACCTTGAACCCTACGTTTATGGAATCTGTGTGGTGGGTGTTCAAGCAACTGTTTGACAAGGACCAAGTCTACCGTGGTCAAAAGGTCATGCCTTACTCTACTGCCTGTCATACTCCCTTGTCCAACTTTGAATCGTCGCAAAACTATAAAGATGTGAACGATCCTGCTGGTAAGACCTATCCCCGCCCATTTATAGTCTAGACTCTAACGGTTTTACTTGAATAGTGGTTGTTGGTTTCCCTTTGGTCGAAGATCCTACCACTCAATTACTTGCCTGGACAACCACGCCCTGGACCCTTCCCTCCTGTATGGCGGTGTGCGTGCATCCCAACTTTGAATATGTCAAGATCCACGACGAAGCTTCCAACAACAACTACATTCTTCTCGAATCCCGCTTGACCATGCTTTACAAGGATCCCAAGAAGGCCAAATTCTCTGTGGTAGCTCGTTACAAGGGTGCCGACATGCTTGGCTGGAAATTCGAACCCATGTTCCCTTACTTTGCCGAGGAATTCAAGGACCAGGCCTTCAAGGTGGTGGTGGACTCTTATGTGACCGACGACTCTGGTACTGGTATTGTGCAGAACGCTCCTGCCTTTGGTGAAGACGATTACCGCGTGTGTGTGGCCCATGGCGTCATCACGGTGGACGGCCATCTTCCTTGCCCCTTGGACGAAACGGGGTGCTTCACCGACGAAGTGTCTGATTTTGCTGGCATGTATATCAAGGATGCGGACAAGTTGATTCAAAAGGACATCAAGCAACGTGGCCGTTTGATTGTGCAATCCCAATATATGCATAGTTACCCCTTCTGCTGGCGCTCGGACACGCCTTTGATCTACCGTGCCATCCCTGCGTGGTTTGTGCGTGTGCAGCCTGTGGTGGACAAGATCTTGGCCTGCAACGACAAGATGAGCTGGGTGCCTGGCTTTGTGCAAGAAAAACGCTTCGCCAACTGGATCGCCAATGCTCGTGACTGGAACATCTCCCGCAACCGGTACTGGGGCACACCTATTCCTCTCTGGGTCAGTGATGATTACTCGGAAATCGTCGCTGTGGGCTCTATCAAGGAACTCGAAGAACTCAGCGGTGTCTCTCCCATCACCGATCTCCACCGTGAATCCATCGACAACATCACCATTGTGTCCAAAAAGACCGGCAACACCCTGCGTCGTATCGAAGAAGTGTTTGACTGCTGGTTCGAATCCGGATCCATGCCTTATGCCCAACAACACTACCCCTTTGAAAACAAGACCAAGTTTGAATCCAACTTCCCCGCCGACTTTATCTCTGAAGGTATCGATCAAACCCGTGGCTGGTTCTACACCCTGCTCGTCCTGTCCACCCACTTGTTTAACGAACCTCCCGCGAAGAACGTCATCGTCAGTGGTCTCGTCCTCGCTGCTGATGGCAAAAAGATGAGCAAGCGCCTCAAGAACTACCCCGAGCCTGGCATCGTCATGGACAAGTTTGGCTCCGACGCTCTCCGTCTCTACCTGATCAACTCCCCCGTCGTGCGTGCCGAAACCCTCAAATTCAAGGAAGAAGGTGTCAAGGAAGTGCTCTCAAAGGTGTTTTTGCCCTGGTACAACGCCTTCAAGTTCTTCGTCACCCAAACCGCCGTCATCAAAAAGGAATTCGGCATCGACTTTATGTACGACCACGATATCAAGAAGTCCACCAACGTCATGGATCGCTGGATCTTGGCCAGTTGTCAATCTTTGATCAAGTTCATCCGCGACGAAATGGCCGCCTACCGTCTGTACACTGTGGTCCCCAGACTGTTGCTCTTGGTCGATCAACTGACGAACTGGTACGTGCGCTTCAACCGTAAGCGTCTCAAGGGTGAAAATGGTGTCGAAGACGCCAAGCAGGCTTTGAATACCTTGTTTGAAGTGTTGGATACCTTGTGCAAGACCATGGTAAGTATCTACTATTCATCATGGACCCGTAGTGACTCACCTTTGCTGTTATTAGGCTCCTTTCACTCCTTACTTGACTGAAAACATGTATCAAACCCTCAAAAAGTTTGTCCCCAAGGATCCATCCGTGGTCGATGACCGCTCCATTCACTTTTTGGACTTCCCTACTGTGCGTGAAGAATACTTTGATCCCGAAATCGAACGCTCCGTCGGCCGTATGCAAGCCGTCATTGAATTGGGCCGTACGATCCGTGAACGCAAGACCATCTCATTAAAGGTAAAGCTCACTTTTATTCGTCAACCCCCAACCCACTCATCTCTTTTCAAATGATTTAGACGCCTTTGAAGCAATTGGTGGTGATCCACGCCGACCCTCAATACCACGCCGACATCAAGGCCCTTGAATCCTACGTGCTCGAAGAACTCAACCTGCGTGAAATCGAGGTCACGGCCGAAGAAGCCAAGTTTGGTGTAAAGTACCGCGCTGAAGCTGATCTCAAGGTGCTCGGCCAAAAGCTCAAGAAGGACGCCATGAAGGTCAAAAAGGCCCTGCCCGATCTGACCGATGCTCAAGTCAAGGCCTTTGTCGATGCCAAAACCATGGAGGTGGCGGGACTCACTGTGACCGACGAAGATATCAACGTGGTGCGCTACTTTGACGCCAATGCCGAACACCAGTACGAAACCAACACCGATCGTGATGTCTTGGTGCTGTTGGATGTCAAGTCTTACCCCGAACTGGAACAAGAAGGTCTGGCCCGTGAAGTCATCAACCGTGTGCAACGGTTACGTAAAAAGGCCGGCTTGTTGCCCACCGACGATATTCAAATGCATTACCGTATCAAGGCCGACGCTGCTAATATTGAAAATGTCATCAAATCCCACCCTGCCATCGCCAAGGCCCTCAAGAAACCTATCCTCGGTGCCGATGCTTTGGATCTGAACACCGCCGTGCTTATCACTGAAGAAATGCAAGATGTGAATGGAACTACCTTTGACCTTATCTTTAGTAAATAGACTTTTTTTCCCCTCCCTGTAAAAATGTGAATAAAATCATCCCTCTGGGTTTTTTAAAACTCTGTCTATTGTTGTGGGGGGGGGGAATTTGGCGCATTCCATGAATGAAATGCCATTACTCATCAGAACTTTTGCACCCACCTTCTAACCCTATATTGCTAGAATCCCCACCCCATACCAATCCTTACCCCAACTTTAATCACTACAGAACACACCCTACACCACCACCCCTTGAACCCTTGAAACCTGCATCTGGAGCTCAGATTTAGACGGAGCCGGTGCGAGAAGACATGACATGGCTATGCAATGAATGACGACTTTTTTCAAGGTGAGGTGGATGGGCCACTATAGCGGACCAAGACAACTGTAGTAGGAGGAGAGCAAAAAGTCATATAAAAAAAAAGGAGCCAAGTATGCTTTATTGAATAAATGAGACTATAATCAAGCTACATTATAAAGTGTAGGAGCGGCTTGCCAGGGAGTAACTAATGTAGTGGAATCGAGGAGGGGAGAGCAGGCCCAACGGTTCCAAAAGCATCAGTTGTGATGGACACAGGCCAAAGGACAGTGCACTTTGGTGCAAGGGCTATGGATGAATCTAAAATGGATGAGTGCACGGAAAAAAAAAAAAAA
>LT553293.1:104117-118055 GCA_900079185.1 Absidia glauca
TTTATTTGCCCTACCTTGTCTGTGTGTTTGTCCGTCTGTCTGTCTGTCTGTCTGTCCGTCTGTCTGTCTGTTCGTCCGTCCCATTTTTCGGAGTTTTGAAACATTGGCCAATAAGATCGTACAAATTTGGCTATAAGATCGCATACAGTATTTCGCGCTGTTTTTCTCAGATTCTCGAAGAGATGATAAGACAGGGATGAAGAATTACTGTAGAGTATGCTATAACTGGTGTGTGGGCGGAAGTGGAGGGGTGGGTAGCACGGCGAAAAAACCCGCATAATAGACCAAGTAATTCCATGATTGTTACACGATTGGGCGATGGAGCAAGTAATATCAAGTATATCCCGGATTTGGATTACGTCTTTGCTTGAGCAATTGGGCATATGCACGATGCAATATCCAGCATGAGAACACCTGATGCACGTCATGGAAATGCTTCATGAAGCGTGTGATTACATAATACACTAAAAAGGTGCCACTTTATTATCAACATTACTATATCTACACCAACATTCAATTTACAACATTACTATTACTAATCTAAACCATTTCTAGTCTACCACATTGCTGTTCCGTTGTATCCATCCCGATAACCATTGTCTTCCAAAAGATATAGTACTTGGCGAGGGTTTCACCAGTCCCAATCATACCAGCAGGACCAATGATCGTATCAGCATCCAGTATAACGGTTTTCGTTCGACCATCACGACCACCTATGTAGTACATACAGTTCTGGCAGTCGAATTCCATTTGGTAAAGGCTTACTATAACGTAATGGGCACTGTTATATTCCATATAGAATAGGACATCACCAAAAAAGTATGCAGGGGAATACAAGGGAGACTCGTTCGGGCGCATTCTATAAAAGTAAAAAGACATCGATTCAATGCAGCACATAGATGAATACAAACTTACATGTTAACCATAATTTCAAACACCAAAGAGTAGCTGATCCTTGTAGAGGCCATTCGATGTGCGGCACTTGTCACCACACCGCCGAAAATCTGAAGCTGCGAGGAGGAGGAGATCGTATCGTTGGCATCGGCCCCAATGGTGTTCAACATTTCCAAGGTCAGACCCAGCACCGGTTTGATCGACTCCTTGCCGGTCGCAGTGAAGACTTTTCCGGTCAAAGCAACTGCATCGTCGTTGTCGTTGTCGTTGTCGATGTCGTTGCCGTCTTCGTCGTCGTCGTCGTCGCTCCCAGGTGATTTCAGACCCATCAATGTCAAGTAGTTATTGGCGGCGAGTTTGACCATCAAGTTGCTGCATTCAAGTCCTGGATCGGCCGCCGACTTCAATCTTCGTTTATAATCGCCAATGGTCCGTTCGAGGCATCGAGTGCTGTACATGACAGGGGGACCAAGTCGAGAAATAATGCCTGACATATGCTGCATGTAGTGTTCGTTCGGCGTAAAGACATTTAGCGGCAGCTTTCCTTCTTCTACTTGTTCCAAGAGATAGCCATTCCATACCGCCAATAAACTAAAAAAGAGACAGTGTCAGCTCATACCACGGACTATATGCTTTTGTTACCTTTTCATGCGACACAGGTCTTCAGGGCGGATTTCCTTCTGCAAAGCAATTTGGATGCAGGCAATCAATGACAGGACAGCAGTTTGGCTTCAGGATCGGCAAGTTGAGGAACAAAGAGGGAGGGGATAATGTAGCGGGCCATGTCGATCCAGTCTACCGCTCTTGTTGAATGCTTGCCAAATGGTTTTCTGAAGGCGCCGTCGAATGATGTTGGTATGTTGGCGAGAGAGGCTTCCATCAATCCAAACAGCCGGGCAGTTTCTTATTGGTCCAAGGTAGAGGCTTGACTTGCTATAATCCTTCTTTTCACGTTTTCCACCTTCCATCAATGACAACCAATTGGCTCGACAGCCCGTGCCCAAATAGATGCATTTCATCCAAAGCAAACAAATCAGGCCCCTGGAAGGTCGGGCGATCGGAGATGGGGGTTGGGTTGATGGCACGATGCTATTTGAGAATTTAAAAAAAGGTACAGGTCAAAAGAAGCAGTAACTAACATTGACATTGTATTACCATGATACCATTCCCGAGGAAGACTTCTACCGGCCACCACGCCAACGCCAAGCTTCGTTCAGTAGGCACAATGAACTAGCCAAGTCCATTCCACCCAGAGACACCTTTCGCAGGACAGGTCCGGCAGCCGTTAAGTCGACATATGGCCAGAATGACCGGACAAAGTTGCGGCCGCAGGCATATCACCAGTCGCCACCAACAAATGCACCTTCGATCGCACGGTCGTCCCATCGTCGCAAGTGACCACCATGCTAGCTGTGGCCAGGACCTCCAGTTCATCCATCAATAGACGCAAAAACGACCAGAATCCAGCACCTTTTGGGCTTTTCGGACCAGGCATCACACACACTTGCAGCATGCGTTCGGTACGGACCCTATAAAATACACAGGTGTAGTAAAATGAGTATCGAGCTATACGATTCCTTCGCCTTGTCTTTTTTTCTCTGTTTACCGGATGCTTGGATGGTAATTGTAAATGACCAAGTGCACCATGGTGAGGGAGGAGGAGGATTTGGGAAGATGGCGTAAAGCCGCCGATGTAGAGACCAATGGCGATGTCGTACTCGTCGGTAAAGTGGTCTTCCTTGATTCGTTCGTCGGTAGGAGGCACAACCACATATCTGGAGCCAATTTGTCGCATAAGCTGATCGTCTTTGGTAGTAAGATCCAGCAAAATGTCATCGTAGCTGCCAGTTGTGTCGTAATTGGAGCGATATTGAAGATCTTGTCGGGTCCCTTTGTTGTAAAGGAGCAGTCCAAGCTGTTCGGCCACAGACAGTACGTTGATGGTACGATTAGCCAAGTTGTCATCGTTGTACCGTGGTTGTTGGCATTGTTGACATTCCGTTTCTTTGTCGTCGGTGAAGAGCATGCACCCGTTTGTACAGGTATCGTACCGCATTGCTTTGATAGGGTAGCCCATTTCCAGTTGCTTGCGGGACTTGTAGGGAGATGACAGCAGTTCGTGTCCTATTTCATCGGAAGCAAGATCAGTTTTATTAGTAAACACCTAGCAATGTACGGTTGACACTTACCTAGAGCAACCTTGCTGATGATTTCATTCATAAGCTTGGTGACGGCCGCCAAAGGAAACCATAGCTTGTCGTACCATCTTGCTCGGCGAAAAGGTGAAGTTGATTGGTGTTTCCAAGTCTTCATCAAACAAGATGTCAACATCAACGGAATCGTCAACAAGGGAGGTGGGCAATTCACTTTGGCTGTCGCTATCATTGTTGTTAATTGAATGGCTGTCGTCCAAGTCGACCATGTCGGTATCATCCAAGGTTGGTGACCTTTCAATCTGTAAGCCACTTGAGGATTCAGAAGGCAGGGTCAACAATGGACCAGCGTGATAAAATATTGGGAAGAGAGAAGGAAGAGAAGGAAGAAAAAAAAAAGTTCAAATCGTTCCTTTGACATTTCAAATTTCAACTCCGATTATCGAAATTTTGACAGGGCCTGCCTTTGCTTCCTTTCCGTCCTTCTCATTTTGTTTCTCTCTTCCTTTCTCAACTTCACTTTTTCAAACCAGCATCATCCAGGTAATTAGGCGAAGCTGTTTGCAAAAATGTCTCTCTAACACCGATACACCCTTGACTATACTGTCTAGATAATGTCTAAATATTCAAGTGACAAATACTTGCTTGACTCGGTGAAAGACTCGGTGAAAGCCATTGAACATCGACTGCGAATGATGGAAAGGGGTGATCGCCATCAAAGGGACGAGATTTATGCGTTAGCCGCTACAACCGATCGTTTGGAAGAAAATCAAGAAAAGATAATCAAGCAACAGCAACAAATCCTGGATCAACTGGAAGTGCTGCTTCAACAACGACAACAGCTGGACCTCGGAGAAGAAGTTGGCACCATCGATCGTCTGTATCCTGAAGCCGACATCCATCACCCACGCCACCAAAAAGAAGGTAAGACTGGTAAGTGGTATCTTAATCAAATCGTAGACAGGGACTACATTGCCGCCCTCGAAGAGATCCTGGACCAGTCGGATGTCTCGATGGAGCTCAAGAAGGTCAAGTCTCTGGCGAACATGGTGATGCGAAAGGTGACCACTAGGAATGCCGAAACCGTTGGGGTCAAGTGGAGCCTGTTGTCTGACTCTGTGACGTCGTGGATGGTCCAAGAATTGGAGGCTGCCGCTTGGGACGAAGATATCGCCATCGTTCGGTGTCAACGCTCTTGGTTTGCCAAAAACATCATGCGAACAGTGTGGGCGCAAAAGGTGCCCCGTAAGGTAAAGCCTAATGAACATGCAGTAGATCAGGATAAGGTACGACTCTAATTGACGACTTCTTCAACAATAGGCGTCAAAGGCACCGACATCCTCCTTGCCTTCATCTGCAGCTGCTCCCTCTGGTCCTCGTTCTGGATCTCCTTCTGGCTCTCCTCCTGGTTCCCGTTCTGGTTCTCGCTCTCCTCCTGGTTCCCGTTCTGGTTCTCGCTCTCCTTCTGGTTCCCGTTCTCCTTCTGGTTCCCGCTCTCCCTCTCCCTCACCTTCGCCTGGTCCTTCATCCCCAGTAAATGAACTGAACGGATCCTCCTCATCCTCATCCTCCTCTTCATCGTTGCCGACCTCGCCCATCCAACGCAATGCATCTCCTCCAGCCCCCAACCAGCGACGACTTCCTCCCCGCCAAAAACGACGCAGACTGCTGTGATTCTTTAGAAATAGCCATTGTACCTAGCACTGTTTCTGTTTTTATGCTCACATAATAATAAAGTATCATTACTGTATCATGTTAACGCTGTATATGTGTGGGGGTAATGATTTGTATTCACGATCGATCAAGTAACATCATATGTATGCCTGATCTCTATACTCGATGTACTCAGCGGATCATTCATTTTGTTAGTGGAATTCAGGCACGGAATCAGGGTTCCAAAATTTGATCCATTGTGACATTTTTTTCGCCGTGCTTACGATATGTACAATACATAATTGTGCGGCCTTCCTGATCATACCGTTCACGTTTTATAACATCCCCTTCAGTAGGCTTATGCAATCATCCAGGAGGACGATCAGTTGGGAAAGGGTAATTTTAGGGGACGAATGCTACAGACAGAACCAACCTGCGTATCCTTGCTGACAATAAGGACTTACATGGCGGGAGACTCTCTGTGTCCCTGACTTCAGTCCCGGTCATAGATGGGACTCAACTTGAAATGAAGATATAACCGCCCCTACCCACACACTCCTCCAACAGTGTGTGCCTGTGCACTCTAAATTTCAAACCCCGATTGGCTATAAGATTATTTTGTTGCCCGTCCTTCATTTTTGCTCCTTCTTCCCCTCGTCATTACTTTTTTGCCTCCACATTGTCATTCTCTTTTTTCCACGACGACAAACGGACGAACGAACGAGCAAACGACGGACGAACGGTAACTCTCCCCTTCTTACGTCGTGCTCATCTTTTGCTTACCATTACTAACTTTTTGCCTTTTGCATCTTTTCTCTTTCTTGTGACACTAGATCGGCTACGACGATGACGACGGCAATAGGGACGACGACGATGCTAATGACGACTCCACCACTGCTTCATGTCGCCCAAAAAGGCACTTTTTAAATTTTCAAATGTAAAAAACATGGGGAAACCCTCGCAATTTTTTTTTAGGTGCACTCCCATTCCATTGTAGAATCTCGTAATCCAAGTTACTAATAAAAGTGTACCATTTCTTTGCCCACAACCTTCCGCTACTATCTCTGATACTTTTACACATCTTGGCCGTCTTTGTCAGCCTCCATTTGCTTGATTTTAACAGTAGCTTAGTCATTCTCATTACAACCCGTCGCCATTTACACATTAGCTTAACTCCAGCCTCAAACATAGTCTGTACCATAGCCCATTCAATCCTATTGTACCAATAAAACTTTGTATGTATGCGAAGATAAACCTTACGATCATGCACTTGTCATTAGATTCATTACAACTAGTGAACCAATGGTGTTTTGAGAGTTGTCAACGATGAGCTACTCATCTGTAGTTTGGTCTTTTTAATGTACATGGTATCGTTAGAGAAACGTCTTTCGTATGATGATTCAAGTAGGCTTTATTGATGGGATAGGTTAAAGGTCTATGGTACAGGTTATGTTCGGGGTCGTAATTAAGCTAATGTCTGATGGCAACAAGTTATTGTAGTGGGAGTGACTAAACAGCTGTAAAAAGTAAGCAAATGCAGACGGACAAGGGCAGCCAAGATGTGTAAAAGTATCAGAGATAGTAGCGGAAGGTTGTGGGCAAAGAAATGGTACACTTTTATTAGTAACTTGGAATACGAGATTCTACAATGGAATGGGAGTGCACCTAAAAAAAAATTGCGAGGGTTTCCTCATGTTTTTACATTTGAAAATTTTAAAAAGAGCCTTTTTGGGCAACATGAAGCAGTGGTGGAGTCGTCATTAGCATCGTCGTCGTCCCTATTGTCGTCGTCATCGTCGTAGCCGATCTAGTGTCAAAAGAAAGAGGAACGATGCAAAAGGCAAAAAGTTAGTAATGGTAAGGAAAAGATGAACATGACATGAGAAGAGGAGAGTTACCGTTCGCTCGTTCGTTTGCTCGTTCGTTCGTTCGTTTGACGTCGTGGAGTAAAGAGAATGACAATGGAGGCAAAAAAGTAATGACGAGGGAAGAAGGAGCAAAATAATAGGACGGGCAACAAAATAATCTTATAGCCAATCGGGGTTTGAAATTTAGAGTGCATAGGCACACATTGTTGGAGGAGTGCGTGGGCAGGGGCTGTTCCTGAGCTTCAATTTGCAGCATATCCGTAACATACCAGAGCGAGCATGCTACTACATTCTCATGCTATGATGTGGACTTGACTTTTGAATGACAAATAGGCTGGATTAGAGAAGATTGAATGTTGCCAAATGGGATAGCAGGGGTGGAAATCCATCATGAGCACCGAGTCTTGTATAAAGTCTTCCTGAACATCATGATCACCTGTACAAATGCATTTTCAGCGACGGTAGGTTGAATAGGATCGCCAGGACTGAGTTATTTCGCCGCCAGTCGGTCATATCATTCGCCGATCGCCGGGAACAACTTCTTGCAGAGGCTGGTAGGCGGGTTAAGGGCGGCACGTGCTAGATAGAAGAATCGACCATATGTGGGGAAGCATGCCATTGATCGCATCATTTCTCTTGGAAGGCTCGTGAGATATGCCGTCCATCATTGTACTGTTCCATCGGCCTTGGC
Organism: Absidia glauca; assembly: GCA_900079185.1. NCBI lineage: Eukaryota > Fungi > Mucoromycota > Mucoromycetes > Mucorales > Cunninghamellaceae > Absidia > Absidia glauca. Next base: position 111,377 of record LT553293.1, read on the forward strand.
GTCGTATTTGATCCACGTTCGCACACACGTTATCCGCCATATGAGCTGATGAGCCGCAATTGATATACAGTATGTCTTTTTGTTGGACCTGATACCAGGAGAAGAGAGGACCTTGCCGATCAATTCCCGATGAGAAGAGTAAGGCCATTCCTGTGTCTGGCAGGGCGGTTTTATCTTCATTTCGAATTGAGTCCCAGCTATGCCCGGGATTCAAGTCAGGAACTCAGAGAGGCTCCCGTCATATCAGCCCTTATTGTCCACAAAATTTAGCATAGAAAAGGATAAGTCGTGAGTTGAAAAACGTGAATCGAAAAGTCCTGCATGAAAAAAGAAGAAGCAGACGGGAAGTATGAAAAAAAGACGAAACCGGGTAAGATTGCCAACATTTAGCATAAGAACAGCCGCAGAAGCCCAACGATGGTTGGAAAGCTATGATCGTATCTCAAACTACCTAGGTTATACGGAAGAAGAACGCCTGGAGGAACTATTATGGGGTTTGTGAAGGGGTAAAGTAAAAGGAAAAGTAAAGACGAAGAGATACGATGAGACTGTTGGATGGTTTTATTAATGTTTGCATTTGTACTTTCTATTTATACCGAAGGATGGTTTCTACTAGGGATTACATGTTATGAGAAGTGGTGTGGTGAGTAAGGGTATATCGTGTTATTCGCCTAGGGTGTGTGGAACCCTGGTGATTCACTTCTGATGATCTTGGGCTTATCATTTGATCTGGGATCTTATCAGTCTGAGGTAGCTAATCTCTTGACCGAGATCACTTTTTATCTGATCTGTCGGAGTTCGAATGCTTAATTCATGCAAGATTACAATTCTACTCCTCCCATCCTGTCATCTTTGACAGTTCTTTTATTGATCGTTCCTACTCATTATATCTTGATACGACATCGGGACAGACAGAGATAATAACAATGACAGAGAGAGAGCTAACTAACTAAAGAGAGTTAACCACCACGTAAAGCTCTTGCGAAAGCATCCGGAGATTTTTTCTTCAGGGCTTTGTCAAGGGAAGAGGAGGGACTACTTTGTGAAGGTGTTGGTTCAACTTCCATGGCGCCAGGGGTCTCGGTTGCCTTTTTAGGCTTATTGACAGGGGGAGCAGAAGAGACATTGGGGTTGGCTTGTTGGGGACGTTTGGGACCTTGCTTTCTGAGATGCCCAGTAGTGAGGCAATGCCAGCAGCAAATGGAAGCTCGGACAGGACAGTCGAGGCGAGAGTGGTTTGGCTTATGACAATAGCTACAGTGAAGCGGCATGGCGGACCAAGTAGCGTATACATACTGTTTCTATTGTTGTTGCGGGTGTTTTTACCATGGTAACTGTATCCTCTATTAAGCCTCTGTTAAGATCCAGACAGACAGGGAGAGATGTACCTTAACAGACGAGTGATAAGAAGAGAGAGAGAGAGAAAAGAGTGTTTTATTCAGAAGATCGAATAATTGACAAGGATGTTGAGTTGATGTACTTTTATATCTTTTCCTTTCCTTGCCATGAGACTGATAACTATACTAAAGATACTAATAGTAAAGGGCCAAGGCCAAGAACGGAGAAGAGGCAAGTCCGCTTGGCGCCAAGTGGTAGCATAATTTGAGGTCGGAGGTTAAGCCGGGTTCCTGACATCCTCTTCCATTTTGATAGGGTCTGCCTCTGTTGTTAGCATAGTTGTCATGACGATTCGTATCGTTGCCGTTGCCGAAACGTGTTGCTCGTCTCGCTGCTAGGCTGCTTCGATCGTTGTCGAAATCTTCAATATACAACGAAGGGATCACTCTTGTGACATAGGCTACGTTGATTGATAGGTTGTGCGTAGGATCGGTGGCGGCGTGTGTTGCTTTGATCTGCTTAACCAGGCTGCGGTGGTGCTTCGTGAGGCCTCTTATTAAAATCGACCCATAGGCCACGTATCCTCTACCTGTGCTCGATACAGGCATGTCGAAAATCTTTCTACGAAGTGTACGGGGTTCTCGTGTCTGTCGGCTTCCATACTGTTTAGTTTCTCGAGGTAGTACGATTGCGTTTGCGCCCCGCCGAATTGGTAATTGTTGCCAGTTTAACCCTTTGTGAAGGACTGAACGTAGGGAGAGTGAGAGAGGAAGGGAAGGTATAAAATGTCTTGGTGTAGAGACAAAGCACAACTAGGCAATTGATACAAAAGGGAACAGGGATTGATTAGACAATGAAGGGAGCTTACATTGGAAAGAGATCGGAGTCGGAGATTAATTATGACAGGAGATTGTTGGCTCGATCGAGATCAATAGTAGAGTGGAGTTGATATTAAAGGTAAAACAACCGGACGGTTATAGCATGGATGATGGTACAGTATGATAATCGAATGATGTTTGTTGAGGTGGTATGGTGCAGCCAACCTATAATGTACAAATTTGGTAACTTTTTTCAAATCTCTAAGGATCTTTTTTTTTGGTGAGAAGTAAAAAAAGTAAACCATAAATACGATAATAGAGGTTATAAAGAAAAGATATTACGGTGTACTTTTTTTTTCTTCACCAAAAAAAAGCAGCCTTGGGGATTTGGAGTTGGTCGGTTTTGGCTGCACCATAGTTTGATCTGCCTAATTCAGTATGACAAGATTCAGACTCCGATGGGAGTAATGAAAAAGGATGAGACATAGATTAATCAGTGGTTAAAAAGGCATGATGAGTAGGAATTGATTGATACTAGGAACGACTCATTACAAAGACCAATTATTTGGTGCCTTCAAGCGGAAGCATCGCTCCAGCGGTCTTCCAGATCAGGGTGGATCGCTTCTCTATCTCCATTCTCATTACTTTGGTGCACTCTGGTAAACCTTCATTCAACATTTACGAACCAAGACGTTAGCTTGCTTCAATTCAATTCGGCTCCAACTGTACCGGTGCCTTTATTTGCCACAGCAAAGAGTGTCCTCGCTTGTCAAAACTCGCCGAAGACTCTTGGACCAAGAGCAAGGAAAGAGCAAATGAGCGCTCTATGTAAGAGAGAAATTGAATTCGTGATCCGCCCAATCATCACCCTCTACGCCTGAATAAAACACTCTGCTTCCCGCTATGGGTTCAAATTTTGGAATCTCGATCTTATGGTATGTCAAGTACATGATTGTGCGGCCCTCCTGATCATACTGTTCAACTTTTATGACATTCCCTTCAGTACGCTCAAGCATACCTCCAGGAGGACAAACAGTTGGAAAAAAGTTTCCAAAAGCAAACCGAAAACCTGATAGGATATTTGAGACCCCGAACTTCCTCACTAAGCTTGAGTTATGCTCTGTGCTTACCGTTAGACCAAAACTGGGGGAAGAGGGACAAAGAGGCGATCATCATTACTTCGGTCAGTGAACAGGAATAAAGAGGGTATCATTATTACTGCGATGACTAGGGGCAAAAAGAAAAAGGAGACGATGTCTCCCAGACACCTCTGAGCGTTCTATACTCTCAAACTTTGTTCACCCTCCCACCCTCCCTATGTACCCCTCCACTTCCACCCTCTTCCATCCACCTTTATCCACATACCAGTTATAGCATACTCTACAGTATTCCTTCCTCCCTGTTGTCGTATCAGGCAAAACCAAGCCTTTAATAAAAGAAAGAAGTGATAAGAGAGAGTCCACAACAGAATAGAGTATGCGTAGAATGCAGGCCTAAAAGAAATGGAGTGTGCATTACGCTTAGTGAGCTTGTGAAGGCAAAGACAAGAGTCTCAGAGTAACTGAAGTTCAGACTCACGGATACCAGGCAAAAGAAATGTCGGGATTCGAAAAAAAGGAAAAGATGAGTTTGAACGACCGCCGCATGAATTTATAAAAAGTGTCGGTGGTCTAAAAAGTAAAGAAGTATGAACAGCGCAAGGCGGAGCCAAAAGAAAGAAGTCGCTCCCCCAACAAAGCCAGGTTCATAGTCAGTTACTTCCCGTCTTTACCAGTACGGGAACAAGCCATGAACAAGCCAAGGAAAGGTATGAAAAACTTTTCCTCCAATGATGAGCCAGCACTATGTGCGCATCAAGACAGAGTCGTCACTGTAAATAAAATTTATGAAGAAGAAGTAGTCAAAGAAATTTTTATTTCAAAGTAGTATAAATAGTATGAGTAGCCGCTAACCTAATAGTAGCTCCTTCTTGACTTTTGACTATAATAAACAGACCGAAAGGATCTCACTTATTTGTAGTCTTGTCTTTCCCCCTTTCCCCTCTTCCTCTATCCTATTAACAAACCACTTCCCTATAACAAACCCCCCTTCCTTTACCGTGATTCTTTACCTGTCTTATCATCTCTTCGAGAATCTGAGAAAAACAGCGAGCGATACTGTATGCGATCTTATTGGTCAATGTTTCAAAACTCCGAAAAATGGAACGGACAGACAGACAGAAGAACAGACGGACAGACGGACAGAGACACAGACGGACAGACACGCAGACGGACAGACACACAGACGGACAGACACACAGAGGAACAGACACACAGACGGACAGACACACAGACGGACAGACACACAGAGGAACAGACACACAGACGGACAAGGTAGGACTAATAAACGCTCTTTTTTCTTACTACAGAAAAAGCGCTAAAAAGGAGAGCCACGTTTCTTAGCATCAGCTAGATAAGGACGTAAAAGTGATGTTTCAAAAGTGATTTCATGGCATCATGACTAGAAAGGTCTTTATTATAAGAGGACAGAGAGGAGGGGCATAATGTAAGATGCTTTGTTCTATGCTAAACTAAACGGCGATAAGGATGCATCGCATAGTAGCACCAGCTTGACGCAAAGTCGGAGTTTGAGGACACGAAAGGACCATCAACCGCACCCGGGCGACCAAAGAGAGAGAGAGGACCGACGAAAGGCAGCGTGCCAAGGTTCAAACAAGAGCCCGACGATTGCTCAAGGCAGCCTCAAGAATTCCAAGGCAAAGAGACGACTTGCCACCAAGTGACACCCTACAAGAGAGCATCCACTGCCCTCGTCGGTACCTACAGTTTGAAGTGTAAAAGCCAGTGGACCATGGGTGACAATGTGACCGATCATCGAAAGCGTATAGCTACTACGGTATACCAAACAAGTCCTTAGCTTACCATAGAGTTGATATCCCGAGCCCCTAAAAACATCGAGCACAATGTCGGCCACCATACTTGAACACCCAGGAACTGCACAGTGGTAGGGCGTACGCCCTCGACCAAGCATGTGGCATGGTATAAAAGGGGGGTGAGTATAGTTCAAGACAATATGTGACAAGGGTGATGACTTACCTAGATCAATGTGATTAATAGACAGAGGAAGACAACAGCAAGTGACCCACCACCAGGCCGTGGCGAACGGGATCTTAGTGCACACTGACATGCCCGGACATCCATTCCAAAGGGCAACTGTTGCTGCCGACAATAGACGGAGATCCTAAGGACGGGAATCGATATCTGCCACTTGTGCGCCAACCCAGTTTAGATGAAGTAGTGTATATGGCGGCTGTGCAACAGGGTGAGCCACGGGCAAGTTGTTGTGATTCATGACCCCTGCTACAACCATAACCACAATCATCAAGGGACTGATGAGAGAGTACCAGACGTTGGCCCATCCAGGCCGTGTTTCATGGGCAGTTGATACATATGAATGGGACAAGAGATGAAACAGTTAGTACTGTTTTTCTTTGCGCAGCAGACATGTTTACTTACCAATAGACATGCTTGGACGGCTCAGCCGAGGAAAGGAGTCGGCAATGACTGCACCAACAGGAAGGCTGCTTGATAGATAGCCCAAGGAAAGGAATCGGCAATGACTTTATCAAGAGGAAGGCTGTTTGATGGCCCGAGGAAACAAAAAGATATTGGATTACCATGGCCAAAGAGATGATTTGAAGAAGAGTAAAGAAGTGAAAAAACTTTTTCGAAAAACGTGCAGCTTTAATTGGTCGTGGACGATGTGGCTTGGTCACACAAATGACAACATGGACTTCCTAGTTCGAGAAAAGAGTCTTTTGCAATTTGAACAAAACTGAGCTTCCCTCACGACATGAGAGTGGTCAATGTACAATACGGAGAACTGTAGCTTTCAAACAAGGCCCATGATCCTATAGCAAAATGTCAATTGCAAGGTGGTTGAAAAAAAAAGTGTCGAGACCGAAAAGAGATTGGTGACTCGGCGGAGTTTGAACCGTTTTACGTTGGCTTAACATTTGATAAAAAGCACTCTTTTGCCTTTTTATCAAAAATGAGCTCCCCTATCTTCACGAGACTAGTCAATATAGAATACTAAAAGGCATGGCTTTCCAATGCTACCCATCATGATATGACAAAAGATCATTTGGATTGTGTCGGTTCTGCTTGCCCACAAAAATTGAATCGCCGATCAGAGTGCTATCAGGGTGCATTGATCCTCCCCCTTACTTTTCGCCCCTTCTTCCATTCCTTTTCGACTTTTCCCCCTCTTCATAAGCATGACACCAATTACTTACGTGAATTGTGTGAACAATCATCTCTCGGCGATGGACAACAGGTAGTGTGTTCTTTGTTATAATCTCTACCCATCTTTTCTCGTTCATGACTAACATCTTAATAGCTATAGAAAGTTTTTCTCTTCCCGCTCTCTTCTCTACGCTCGGGCTCCCTCCCACCTCCCACCTCCCACCTCCCACTCCACTCCCACTCCCACTCCCATTCCCACTCCCACTCCCACTCCCACTC
>LT553327.1:1055-16541 GCA_900079185.1 Absidia glauca
CCACAAACATGGATTCAAGCCGTCGACAAGCTCGTCCGAGAGTACATCTGCACCTTTTACCCACGTCCATCATTGAACTTCCTTTGCCGACCGAAAACCGAAGGAGGATTGGGGATAATCAACACTCGCGATCAGATCCTGGCCCTGCATAATGTATATGTTCATCGTCTCCTATCGAATAGTCGCCCGAATCCACTGACCTGTGTGATTAATGTACTGGTACGTCCACATACAGGGCTCAATTCGATCCTCCCGTTCCTAATGGCTCCCAAACTGTATAATCGGAGGCGTCTCCTACAAGACTGCCTCTTTACGAAAGAACGTATACAATGCCGATCGACAAACCTGATCACGGACTCCACGTGCCTCCACTGCTCACAGGATATCGAAACTGACCACCATTTCTTCCTGGGATGCCCGACAAAGGATCATGTATGGCTCGACCTCTGGCCAGGCCCTTCTTTCCCGCCATCGCAACAAGACTTATGGACCCTCACCCTTACTCTCTCCAGCTGCACGTATTTCTTTTTTTGGCCTTTGTCACGCACAGGGGTATCTTTCGAACAAAGAAAATTTACATGCCTTTCATTTGCCTTGCTTCCATCGCTATGTACGCCTACCACATGTTTTTGCACCATGCTTGGGATACACGTTGGTTTCCCTGTTTTAATGAATGATTTAAATAATACAACGCACACCGAGCGTTATTATTTCCTTACGCCTCTTTCAGTTATGTCTCGTCTTCCACACTCCGACCATCTACTTCCTTCCGGCCATATTGATGAAGCTTTCGAACGCCTGTGGAATGAAGCACCTTAGCATGCTATATCAGAGGATACACGAAATGAAGCCGCGAGCCTCCGACGTTGTGAACAACATCTTCCAGCATTTTATTGCGCCATGTGCTATGTCTTACTTTACAAGCATGAATGTGTTTATATTCGGCATGGACATCGCTTTGGTTTCACTTACTATTGCGAGCTTTTTGGTCGTCCGCCAATTTATAACGGCCAGCATGAAATTTGTGTATGCAAACTCCATTCTAAACAAATTGGTAAACAAACAGCACCTCTTCCTTTCCCTGGCCCTCTTGTACCTGAAAGTTTGCAAATGAACCATCGTGAGCGCGCAGTTTTGGCTCCAATCAAGTTTATGCATATGGGCATCCGTAAAAATTCTGTTATGGCTGGTCGCATGGGCCACTATGAATTCTCGGGCGAAGCGTGGCTAAAAAACAACTATGAGTTTGCTGAAATGATCTACAGTGACCTCAATGGCCTTCAATTCTGCGATGGGGATAAGCGACAGAGTAAGCACCGAATCCCCATATCCGGATATTATTGTTAGTAACATCCCTGTCTTTTCCGTTTTTTCATATTTTGTAGATATTCGTACGACATTGACCAAACAAGTGTTCGCTAAACTTCGTCTTATGAACCCAATTCTTACCGCCTTTGACGATACCCACATCAAAGAGTTTTTGATATCGCACCATATCCATGTCAACGATAGCCATGTGAAACGAAGAACGACAGGTTGGACGAACAAAACCTTGATTTCATCCAGCATGGACTCCCCCGCACTCGGTGACTATGCTCATCACATTGCTGATGCTGTAATAGGAAAAGACGCTAACAATGGGTATGTCAACTATTCGGCAAACTCATTGATGCCCATGGCCTTCCCCCACCTTTTCACCAATGGCCGTGGACATTACGCTGTTCGTAAAAGGCATTACGACCGACAATTACAACACTTGGAGGAGCAATACGATGGTGTTCCTACGGCCACCAAATCAAATATGACATTGAAGAAATACGCGAAACAAATCCTTATGTCTGCTGATAGGAGGTTTGCGCGTGATCCTGCTTTTATATTTTTTCTTTTGGATATGCTCGAACGTAGTTACATTAGCTCTTATAACCGACGTGTTGTGTGTATGACTCTTTACAAGTCTACACCTCTTCTACGGGCCAAGCATGTCGAACCCTCAACCCTGCCACCAACACTATGACAATCAACGAAGACGTTACCTCCGTGGTGCCTCATACCATTCGCAGCTCTGCGGCTTACAAGAAATCGAAGTTTCTGGACCTTGAATGCATGTTCGATACGTATGGCGAGCCTCAGGTAAGACCTTCATAATGGATACCAGGCCCCAAACTTGCTCTCCATTTCATTTTCCTGATCTATTGCCATGTTTATCCTCTCTAGTTGTTCCTCACATTTACTTGCAATGATCGATCACCTGACATCCTTAGGGCTACATTTGGAGGGGAACCATGGGAAGGCCCGGTTTTGTTTTCACTCCATTACAAAAGGAAATGCCATGAAATACTGAACAGCCATATCAAGAAGGACAAGGTACTTTTTGTTTTACCTTTTACCATGAAACTATTTTGCTGACAATGTTTGTTTCTTCCTTTCCAGTTCGCACGTCTTATTGGCAAAGTCAAGGAGTCGGCATGGGTTGTTGAGATTCAAGATCGCGGGTTCCCTCACATGCACATCCTCTTATGGACACATAAGACTGCAGACGAACTTGCTCGGCTGGATGACCTTGTTACCGCTGAAATGCCCTCCCCAGCAAGCCCTTTGTACAGCAAGGTCAACCGTTTCCAGATTCACAAATGTAGCCCTTACTGTTACAAAGGCTCTGCTTCCAACGCCCGTTGCCGCTTCGGCTACCCCAACTACGACACCAGGGACGCAACGGACTATGTTGATGGCCGTTACGTCTATAAGAGAAACGAAGGTGGTTCCTCAATCGATCCTTACAATCCGCACTTGCTCAGTGTTCTTGACGTCCACATGGACATTCAAACTAACGCTGGCCGCCAAACTTTACACTACCTATGCCAAATACGTGACGAAAGATGACTCTGTGCGTGATTTGACTATTTCCACTGTTCACGCCACCAATTCTTCACCTGCGTCGGCTGTTCCTGACGAATTCCAATCCAAGAAAGATCACATGCGTGGTTGTGTCCTCGGCTCCATTGAATGTGTATACCATATCATGGGTTGGCAGTTGAGTCACTTTTCCAGAGGTGTGATTTACATCCACACTGGTTTGGTCGAAGAAGATCGACGACAACTCAAGGCAAACATCCTTGACCTTGACGATGACTGTACTTCTATATTTGTCAAGTCTCAGTTGGGTAAGACACGCCCATTCTCTTTTTTCCAACCCATGGTTGCTTTCTCCTTTCTTACACCATTGATTTTCTCCCAGAGCGTTATCAAGCCAAAAAAAAACATACAACCATCACCTATCTAAAAGAGTCTATTGGATACGACACTTCCGACTCGGTCAAGGCACACTGGAAATATTTACAACATGATACCAAATACATAGCAATTGGATTCGCACGTAAATCGCCAACTGACGAAACAAAAGAATCACGAATACGTTTATTACAGTTAATGGTGAACAAACTATATTCCCGCGGAAAGTGAGAAGAAGTATTCATGAGCCCAATTTGCAAAGCAGACCAACCAATATTGAGAAAGAGTTTCGCCAAAGCAGGATAACGATGGAGAAATCATCAGCGGCAGACCCATCACCAAGTATGGCAATCCACAAGTGAAGGAAGGCTTTGTCATTAAAGACATCCTTTACAAGGGGGTACCAGCAAACGACGGTGCGAAAGACAAACTGATCCGCCTTTCGGCAAGCCAGATTCCGTTTTTCGCCTCCCGCCAAGAGCTTAGTGATGGTCTCCGTCCAGTCCCTTGGACAGTTTGGGAAAGTTTGCCAAGTGAAACGTCTCCCGTACAGAGGCTACTTCGAAGGTGAAGCGGTGGTAATTCTCGACGTCAGCCCTCGGGACAACACCACACGGCCCCCGCTGGAACGACGATTGCACCTGGACACCTGGGATATTGTGGTTCCCGCCTCCTTTAAAGCTGCTCCGCCAATCTGCTTCCTCTGTCGCCAATCTGGACACAACTGTAAAAACTGCCCATGATTGGAACGTGTGACATGCTATAATTGCAAGGGAAAAGGTCACCATGCCCAGAACTCAAAGCGAATGAGGGAAAACAATTAATCAACTACTTGGAAAGTGCTCAGAAACTGTCGGAAAAAGTACACGAACACCAAGGGCGCACAATGAAGAGGGCAAAGGCGTCGAAAGGGCAGGTCAGGATCGAAACACCATCAAACGACGGGACATACGAGAGTCAACCACAAGCGGAAACAGCGACGAGTGACGCCAAGAGCACCGAGACTGATCAAGGAGAGATGGACGAAGGCGAATATGAAGAGATCATGGTTACAGACAAGAACAACACCTCTGCAGCAATCACAAAACGCAACTGATCCCTCCGCGTCAGCCACTCTCAATATCGCCAACATTTATGCCCCTACTCAGCGCGACTCTCCTGAAAAGAAGAACTACTTCTACAACGCTATGCCCACTTGGCCTGTCTTCATCAATGCCTCCATACTCGACGACTGGATCTTGCTAGGGGATTCCAATGTCAACCTTCATAATCCGGTCCTCCCCAGTTGGCTGTCTACCTGGAACGAATGGCGACACACACATTTTACCAATCGCGCGAGAGCGTAAATTTGTGGCTCAGAGTTGGATAAGTGCCGTTGTCGTCCTGTTGGATTATCGCATAACCCGACACCATAAACCATCCCATTGTAGTAGATTCATACGTAGGCCCTAGGTCGAGTAGGGTCCCGAACATGGACAGAGACTCAGTGATTTTGGATATGATTTCAGTTTTTTCGAGGATAGGTGTCAGACAAGTTGAGGCGCCCTTCAATTGCTTTACATAATGGAATCCGAGTTTTGGCATCTTCATAATAAACCCCTTCAGCGAGGAATTTCGATTAATAAAATCGTTTGGGAGGGATACAGTTCGAAGTAGCGATTTTGGCGAGGACCGAGCATCTTCACACTGTGGAATTTCAAACCAGCTCCATAATGCTTACAAATAATCTCCAGATGTTGCTGATCGGTCAGGAAGAGAGCCTTTGAAACGTCTACGAAATAACAGTTGTTGGAACGTCCGTGACACAGGATGATTAACGCACCACCTGAGCCGTTTGAGGCGTTTGGTGCGAAGGCGAGGGAGGGGTTGGGTTAGTCGCATGAATGACTGATTGGTTTTTGGTTTGCATATTGGTGTTAACCGCGCCAGCGTAGGATGTTCCAGGGATGAGACCTGACCTGGTGGAACCGTTGGTTTGTGAAAAGAGGCCGTGTTCCGTGATTTTTGTGACCATTATCTCGGTGTCACTAACGATAGCCTTTCTTAATTTAATCTCAGAAGCTTTCAGTCACCATTGATTTTTTTTCGTTCCCTTTGCTTTTTCTATTTGTGATCCATGGCTACTGAACAGAACGGCACGCCAGTTGAACGATTCTCTTCCCGAGGTGATATCAAGCCTCTCAACCAACGAGTTGCTGCTATTCGGAATGAGTTTTACTCAATCAATCTCTACACTCAAAAATATATCACAGTGGACCTCGAAACATCCTCGGCGAAAAAGTATCTACAAAACGATGTACTTGAGCCGGTCATCCTGTTGATCAGACGTGCAGTCTTTTACACTTACAAGGGCTTACGCAGCGTTGAATCATTTGTGGCCTTTTTTCACTCTCTTTACCACGATGTTATCACTCCGGTTGGTCAATCACAAATCAAACAATGGTTCTTGCAGTCACTGAAACTTCAAGAGTTTCGACACTATACTGATCAGAAAGAACGATCCAGTTTGGAAAAGCGGAAGCAAGAAAAATGCCTTACAAGTATGATTCAAGGTATCCTGGTATGTGAAACTTTTTTTTTTTTTGGGGGGAGGGGAAAGGACAAGGTGCATAGTTAACAATTTGTTATTAAACTAACTCTTCCGTAGAACGATGAACTAGCTGATGATATCGATTGTGTGGTCTTTTTTACGAGTACCACTCTGAAAACTCTTGGACTCCTATCTTGCAAAACGATCTTCGATCGTAGAGTTAGTCGATTGCAACGCTCACCGTTGTTGTAAGTAGCCAACGGACTCTATCTTTTTGTTATTTTAAAAAGTTACTAACAAGGCCTTCTTTATTTTCACACAAAAAGTGAGAGTGAACCATACGAAACTGCAAAAGTTACGCGACATTTCATTTTGGCTACTATGGATACAAGCGTGGATACAAGCAGATGTGACCACGACTACGCCACAATTCCTTTGGAAAGATTATCAGAATTTGAACATCTTTTTCGTTCTTACTCAGGTAAAGTGTAAAGAAGAAAGCACGCAGAGAAGAAATCTCATGGATTTGGTCATTGTTATAATAGATCATAACCCAAACGTCATGAATATAATGCTTGACCTTTTTATGGATGAAATCGAACACAACTATACCTTTTGGATTCATTTGATCAAACGATGTAGTGACATTGGAAACGACATTTTACCCTCCGAAAGCATCGATGATGGACAACTCCCTAGTCTTCAAACTACCTTCGGTCATTTACTTGGACTCAAATTCAAACGGTTTTACGACTGCAGCAGTCCTGTCAAAGAGCATCTTCTCCAGGTGTTATCGTATGCTAGTGCACTTCTCATCAAAGAGAATCTGGTTTCTATGCGCATATTGGTCCAATATATCGATGTTCGAACTGATGGCTATGGGCAGCAACTCCTAACAGCACTATTCTCAGTGGGAAATCTTGATACTGTTCTGTGGATCTTACGAAACTCTGATAACTTCCCGGAAATGGATGAAGACTTTTATTCAAGGATACACGATGCACTAGACACAGCAATGGGCACTACCCTCAAAAAGGCAGATGCTACATTTGCTCTCCCACCACCGGCACCGACAACAAAAGTGACGGCTCAACTTCTGCATCACGTAAACGATCGTCCGGCGCCAGACACTACCCAACGCGCTGTTTTCTGCTTTGATTTTGCCTCTGATTCTGAAGAGGAAGAGGAGAGTCATGAAAGCAACAGTACCAACGTCAGCACTTTTAGTAGTATCAACAGTCGGAAGAACAGGGACGAACTGGACTCGGCTTTTCATACCGCCACTGATCTCTCCGATCTTTTCAGTAAAAGGCTCTTCGACGACAATTGGAAGGTGCCTTTTGATGATCGTAGTAACACGGCCAAGGTACAATTACTCAGCAAATTCATCATGCCTTGTTTTAATATACTGGGCTTTACCAGGATGATAAACGCATCGTCCACTGTCAACAAATTTATCATTCTATTGGAGTCAGCGCTCATTTCCGCCAAAGAAAAAGACGACCGAACTCCCCTTTTACAAATGATTTCCCGTTTTGTGCTTCCAGCGCTAACTTGGAACCCCTCCATTGAAGCACATGATTGTATTATGAGGGGACTGACGGAAGCGGAGCGTTATCAAAGCTACAACTCATGGCGAGAGGATGGTCTATCGAATCTCGAGGTACAACGGCGTCTTGATAAGGCCAAACAAGATTTCAAGGTACTTTTGGACAATGATGCGTCAAAAGACTTTCATATCGGGAAAACGGCTCTAGCACTTTTACGCAGCCATCCTATCGACATGGCCGACTTGGTGATTTATGAAATGCAGTTCAACTACAACATGACACTTAGCAAAAGGCGATTCATTGGTGATCTGTATACACACACTTCAAGCAAGCTGGCTTTGGATATTCTAGCAGCACAGATGGCAAACAAGATTATCTCTTCCAGATCAATGATCTTGGACCAAAAAGAAAACAAACCACGATTGCATAAACTGCCCGAAAGTATCGAGCTACTCTGTGCTTTTGCTCGCCATCTATTCAAGGATCGGCATGTGTCTTCCGTGCCTTTATACCAGTACCTTTCATTATACCTCCACCAAAAAACACAACCACCTCCATCGGCCACTTTCGAGCAACAAAAGTATCCACTTCCTTGGTTCTTCAGCACCTCCTTCCTTCAATTTGTGTGTGCGAGAACGAATGAATACACCCACCATGTCAATAACAACAAAAGAAAAGTCAATACGATTTCCACCCTTTCTCCAACGTGTTCCAAAAAACGTACCTTCCGGGCTCTGGGCGATTCTCACAGCAACAAAAAAAGATGTTAGTGATACTACTCCGACCTTATCGTGCCTCTTGACCGTTCAGATATCCTTGTAAATATCATATACACAGCTACTATTCCTCACTTTTTACCACTTTAAAACCTGTCTCTGGTTTTGTTCCTTCAAATAACATCCTAACATCCTTCTCCTTCCCTCCGTTTCTATATGGCGTCAACTGTTTGTTTATTGATTCAAAATAATAAACGTTTTACTCATTTCACAGGCAATTTGCTTCGAAGAAAAAGGAAGAACTTTTTTTGTTCGAAATTCGAATGTGGCGCTCACTGACTTTTAAAGTGTTTCCGCGTTCAGGACACGTTGACTTTTGTTTTTTTGATTTGATCCCAATTTCAAAAAAGGAGTGAACAATCCAAATTTTTTTGAAGGCGCGTTTTTTCTTTCTCTTGTCACAAAAAAACAATGTCTTGCACCGATGATGACTTCCAAGATGATGACTCTCCCTATGAAGTGGACTCTGGATCTGACTTCGAGGAACCCTCACCTTTGAAAAAGAAGGTAAAGACCTAATCTACTCAGTGTGACCAATTGTGTGTACTTACTGACTTTGATCCTAATATTGCACAATAAAGGCAAGAGTTGTAGCGCCCAAAGCCCAAAGAGCACCCAAAGCTCCCAAGTCTACAGCCCTCAAGACCGCCAAGACTCCCAAGGTTTCCCAAAAAAGTGGTACAATCACCGACTTTTTAACATCATCGCCGGCAACGGCACCGTCGCCTCCAACTGAAAACTCTTTGCAGCAAGAAACTCTTATGGGCGAAGCAAATGTTGTCAGATTGGGTTCTTCTTCGCCAACACCCACCAAAAAAACTGCATCTCCCAAGAACGAAAAGTTGACGATTGAAGACATTTATCAGAAAAAAACCCAACTGGAACATATTTTGCTCAGACCAGATACTTATATTGGCTCGACAGAAGCGGAGGAACAAGACATGTGGGTGTATGATAGTGAAGGCGATAAGATTGTTAGAAAGAAGATCAAGTATGTCCCTGGTCTCTACAAGATCATTGATGAAATCCTTGTCAATGCGGCTGATAATAAGGTAAACGAAAAGACTGGCTGTTCGTTTTATTAACACTTTATACTTCAAACTAGATCCGGGACCCGTCAATGACGACGATCAAGGTGATCATTGACCGAACACAGAATTTGATCTCAATCCACAACAATGGCAAAGGGATTCCTGTGACGATGCATACCAAGGAACAAGTGTATGTACCTGAGCTGATTTTCGGACATCTGTTGACCTCTTCCAACTATGATGACAAAGAAAAGAAAGTGACGGGTGGGAGAAACGGGTACGGGGCCAAACTTTGCAATATCTTCAGCACAGAGTTCCGTGTCGAGACTGGGGACAAGGAGCGTGGGGTGCAGTACTCACAACTCTTCCAAAACAACATGTCGATAAAAAAGGCGCCCAAGATCACCACTCTCAGAGGTGACGAGTTTACACGCATCTCTTTTAAGCCCGATCTTGCCAAATTTGAATTAAGCGAAATGGATAGCGATTTCGAAGCACTGATCAAGAAACGTGTCTACGATATGGCAGGATGTGTGAATGGCATTAATGTCCAACTGAACGGGTCGCGTATCCCCATCAAAGGATTCAAGAAATACGTCGATCTTTACACTCAAGCAATGGATATTCGTAATGCTGAAGGAAAGAAGCCTATCATTTTTGACAAGGATGGTGAAAATGAGCGTTGGCAGGTCGGGTTTGCTGTGAGTGATGGTCAATTCAACCAGGTAAAGTAAAGCTTAAAACAATGCAAGGAGAGCGATAACCAAACGTTTGAGATATCCTCTTTTCTCTGTAGGTCAGCTTCGTCAATAGTATCGCCACATCCAAGGGAGGTACCCATGTAGAATACATTACCGACCAGATCGTTAAAGCCATCACTCCAAAAGTCCTTCAAAAAAGTGGTACCAAGACTATCAAACGGCACCAAATCAAATCACATATGTGCCTCTTTGTGAACTGCCTCATAGAAAATCCTTCTTTTGACTCTCAAACCAAAGAAACAATGACCCTTCGAGCAAGTCATTTCGGGTCCACTTATCAAGTTAGTCCAAAATTTATCAAAGAAGGTAAGAGTGCCGTGCTCGAAGAATTAAATCAACTGTGGTCAACTCCTGTTTTTCCTTCGTTCCTTTAGTGGAACAATCTGGCATTATCGATAACATTGTCAAGTTTGTCAAATTCAAGGAACAACAACTCATGACAAAGGCCGACAAAGGAAAAATGGCAAGGTAAAGAAGAATATTGCTTCGCGGTAAACAAATGTTGGACGATCGAATGACACAATACTCTTTATCCATAGACGACTCGATATTGAGAAATTGGACGATGCAAATCTTGCAGGTGTACGCCCGCATAACCAAGACTGTACCTTAATCTTAACAGAAGGAGATTCGGCCAAAGCTTTGGTACTTAGCGGGCTCTCTGTGGTGGGTCGTGACAAGTATGGTGTGTTTCCTCTCCGTGGGAAACTACTCAATGTCCGTGATGCCTCCAATAAATCCATCTTTGATAATGCGGAAATCACTCATATCAAGGCCATTCTTGGGTTGCAGCATGGTGCTACGTATACTTCGGCTTCTCAACTGCGGTACGGCAAGCTCATGATTATGACTGATCAGGTAAGTGAATAAATTTTATAAAGGCAGGGAAAGAGAGAGAAAGAGAGAGAGAGAGAAGAGGAGGAGCAAAACTAACATGTTCATTTGGTTTCTGTTTTCGAAGGATTACGATGGTAGCCATATCAAGGGTCTCGTGATCAACTTCATTGATAAAATGTTCCCTAGTTTGCTGGATATCCCCGGTTTCCTGCTGGAGTTCATTACGCCTATCATCAAGGTATATATGAATGTCCTCCAAGAGTGAGAGACATGTGTCTTGGTCTGTTTACACTTGTACTAACTCGTTTTGTTATCTTCGGTAGTGTACGCACAAGAGAACAAAGGCACAGATTCCATTTTTCACAATCCCTGAATATGAAAGTTGGGCACTCGAGAACAATCAACGCAAAGAATGGTCCACCAAGTACTACAAGGTAAACAGAGCATGAAACACTCTTTTAATTCAAAGAAGAAACATCCCTAATCTTGTTGTATAGGGTCTGGGTACTTCTGATAAAAAAGATGCACGTGCCTACTTCAGTGATTTGGACACTCACAAAAAGGAATTCGAAACGGCCGACACCGAGGATCGCGGTTTAATTGACATGGCATTCAGTAAAACAAAAGTGACCGATCGGAAAAACTGGCTCACCACTTACCAGGTAGGAAAGGAGAAGATCTCATCAAAAAATGGAAACTAATGATCAATATGCGTGTGTAGAACGGGATGTTTATCGATCACAGTGTCAACAAGATCAAGATCTCCAACTTTGTCAATCAAGAACTTTTGCTCTTCAGTATCAATGATAACATGCGGTCTATTCCATCTATGGTAGACGGTTTCAAGCCGGGTCAACGCAAAGTCTTTTTCGGGTGTATCAAACGTGGGAGAAATACTGAAGTCAAGGTATGGAAAAGCGAAATTTCATCAGCCATGATGTTCACGATAATTTTCTTTCCAATAGGTTGCTCAATTGGCCAATTACGTTGCTGGTGTCACTCAATATCATCATGGTGAGGCAAGTGTCGCAGCTACCATTATCAATATGGCCCAAGATTATGTTGGTAGCAACAATGTCAATCTCTTGGTTCCTTCCGGTCAATTTGGTACTCGTCATGAAGTGTGTATCTGTATAAAAAAAGTTTTCAGAGGGAAGTAAAAACTAAACTTACATTATGACTGTTTTTAGGGTGGAAGAGCAGCAGCCAGTCCTCGTTATCTGTTCACTCGGTTGGCAAAGGTGGCTCGTTATGTATTCCATCCTGATGATGACGAGATTCTGGATTATTTGACTGAAGAAAATACTTCCATTGAGCCTGTCTGGTAAGTAGTTTATATTGTTATGTGTTGCACGTTTTAAAGTATTGATTCCATTTTCTCTATATCTACAGGTACATGCCGATTTTGCCTATGGTCCTTATTAACGGTGCAGATGGTATCGGCACAGGTACACTGCTAAGACAGAAATGCAAACGGAACAAAATGAACTCAATCTTTCTATTGTTCTCTATGTAATTAGGTTGGAGTACGACCATCCCAAACTACAATCCTAAGGACGTAGTGTCGAATTTGAAACGATTGATGAATGGTGAAGAAATTGTACCTATGACTCCTTGGTATAGAGGCTTCAGGGTAAATGGATCCAGATGAAAAAAAAAGACCTTTTATTTTTGCAATACGCTGACAATAAGATTCTCCCATACGTATTTTTAATCAATATAGGGCACAATTGAAGCGGCAGGTCCTATCAAATACAACGTGAGTGGTATTGCTAGTGTTAATGAAAATGGGCACGTTAAGGTGACAGAATTGCCTGTTCGCTACTGGACTGAAAACTTTAAGAAACATCTTGGACTCTTACGTGAACCTAAGGAAAAGAAAATGGAATTTAAGATCGATGTAGGTTATGACATGCAAGAGTGATGGATATCTTTACTCATTTTTTTTGGGGGGGGGCGACGGTGCATCGTAGGATTACAGCGATAACTCGACGGATAGTACAGTCGATTTCACCATTGAATTGGATGGTGACAATCTGAACAAGGTCGAAGACAACGGCATGCTAAAGTCATTCAAACTACTTTCCTCCTTGTCTACCAACAACATTGTGTGCTTTAACCAAGATGGCCGGATCCAGAAATATGACTCGCCAGAACAAATCTTGAAGGAGTTTTATCCTTTGCGCCTCACTTACTACCAGAAACGTAAGGATCATTTGGTCTATGTGTTACAAGACGACTATGATCGTCTGCATAACAAGGCCAACTTTATCGAACTTGTTTTGGCCAACAAGTTGGCGTACTATAACCGCAAGGAAAAAGATATTACTGCCGACATGGAAACCCTTGGACTGAAAAAAATCTTTTCCCGGAAGCAACGCAATGTTTTGGTGACCGAAGACGACGACGACGACGAAAACGACGGACAAACTGGTAGTGGCAAGTCAAAGGACCAAGGGGGAAACGATGCTGGGTATGATTACCTCTTCAACATCAACATCCGTGGATTCACTGAAGAAAAGCTAGTTGATCTTCGCCGCCAAAGAGACAAAAAATATGATGAACTTTTAGTCGTAAAAAACACGGGACCAACCACCTTCTGGCAACGTGATCTGGATTCTTTCTTAGAGCGTTGGGAAGAGATGCTTCAAGAAGATGAAGAATTGGCCAGGCTTGCGAAACCTCTGGCTCCTACGAAGCAAGCTGTGGCCGCCAAACGCAAAAGGAAGCGGGCATAAGTTAGCTTGCATCACAAATTACCATCTGTTGTGAAGCCCCAAAATAAAAGCAAGGGACCATTGTTACAATAAAGACACCATATTTTTTATTATGGACTCTGCTGAGATCAAGATCAAAGGGCCGTTGTTACTTTTCGTTTCAAGTCAGCGAAAGGTCCTCTCAGTCCCTGACGAAGTGTGGGTGAGCCAATGTTCGATTTTGTTTATTTCAGGATGGATTTATGGATTATGAATGGGTGGACATGCCAACATGTTCATGTCGATCGTTAATCTGACCTGATGACTGCACAATAAAATGAAAGCTAAATCTATAATGAAACATCTATAAGAGCCGCCCTGTCAAACTTGCACTGGTTGCGCTTTCGACTTTAACCCGTACCAGATCTCCTTTCTCAACAGATAACTTAGAGACTGCTTGGCCGTCTTCCTCAATGATAAACAATTTATGGCCACCATCTGTTTTTCCGCTTAGTCGAGTTGTGACCCCGCGTTTGGTTTTAGAAGAGTCGGCATCAATCAGGACCACCTGCTCGGTGCCTATCAACGCCTTGTTTTTCCTTGCTGCCGTTTCATGAAATGTTGAAATGATTTCTGCTAGCCGCCGGCTTTTTACTGCAGGATCCACGTTATCTTGATACCGTCGGTGTGCATGGGTCTTTTCGCGCATACTATACAGTGGTAGAAATTAGCTTTCCCGTACTCTTTTGAGAGGGTCTCTTATCAACTGTACCTGTAAGCAAACATATAGGCCATGTCGTATTGCACTGTTTCCATAAGGGAGATTGTATCTCGATGCTCTTGTTCAGTTTCATCGCAAAATCCTGTGATAAAGTCACTACTAATCCAGACATTCGGAATAATCGATCGCATTTCCTCGACGAGGCGGAGATAGGCCTCTCGGGTATATCCTCGTCGCATCCTTTCTAAGACAGTGTTGCTTCCAGATTGGATAGGCATATGTATGGATTTACACAAATTAGGTCGTTCCGCAATCAGGTGTAGTAATTCAGTTGGGAAGTTCTTTGGGTGAGGAGAAGTGAATCGAACTCGCATCTAGGAGACAAAGGAAGAAAAGTTAGTATGCATATATCCCTACCTTTTCTGTATCCTTACGGTAGGATCTACCAAGCTGATTTTGTCGAGAAGCTCTGTGAATCGACGACCTCCTTCCTTGGTCTTATATATGGTCTTGAATCCATCATTACTTAATCCACTGCCAATGGTGTTACCCTCATTCATGAAGTATTTAGATTCCGATGTGTCGCGGTAAGCTAAAAATTAAAACATTTAGTGTTAATGGTTGCCCTAGACAAGGTATACTGCAGCTTACAATTGACATTTTGACCAAGTAAGGTGACTAGAAACAATAGATCAGAACCTGGGGTGGATACATGGTTGATTTTTTTCCTCTCTTACCCTCTTTAACTCCTTGTTCACTGAGGAACCGCATCTCATCTACAATGGAATCAATTGGTCGGCTTCGTTCAATCCCTCTTGTAAAGGGTACAATGCAAAAACTGCACATGTTATTACAACCGCGCATGATGGAGATCCATCCCGATACATTATTTTGATCCAAACGTACTGGCATGATATCCGTATAAGTTTCATCGGCAGAGAGAATCACGTTGGCCACACCATTTTGATATTCAGTAGTCGCCAGTGATATCAAATGAGGAATTGAGCGATAGCCATCAGGACCACATACAATATCTGCAAGACGGCCATCCAAAATCTTGGTCTTCAACCGTTCTGCCATACACTAGATAGAGATGTAAGTTTTGTTTATGCAGCCCATCCTCAATAATGCAGACATGATCTTATATGACCAGACCTTATGCTTCTTACCCCTAGAACCCCAATTAAGGGAGGCGTGTCCGAGTTGAGTTTCGTACGGTAATGACGAAGATACTTCAATCTTTCCCAAATCCTGGTTTCGGCGCTTTCTCTGATCGCACACTTTGTGAAGGAGGAGGTAAGTACTGTGTCTCACTTTTTTTTTTAGCTATTCCTGTGTTTTTTAGGAGGGGGGGGG
>LT553327.1:25729-36623 GCA_900079185.1 Absidia glauca
CAATTGTAGATACGACAAACTTGCCATCATCATCAGCTGGAGGCGATCAACACTCTTACCTACCTGGATATATTTTTTTCTCACCCAAGGCGGCATCACAAAAGAAGGCACGTATTGATACCGACAATGACGATACCTACAAATGATAATGAATCCAGAGAAGATTGAACTCCTTTGCCCTGGGCTACACCCGCCCTTTGTTAAATCCTCTCGACAGGTTTGTTGTCTCCTCTAAATTTTTTTACTCTACCATCTTTACATTCCATCCATCCAACCAGAATAGAAATCATATGTCATCAGGTGTCCCTTCCAGTGAGACTTCCAAATTAAGATTTTTATTATTCAACTGTGTTAAATAGGTTTTCCATGTACTGTACAGTAAACAGTCATCAAATTTGCCAACAGAATAGTTAACAAGCACTATTCATGCTCCGCGAACGGAAACGTCCGCAACTTTTAGAAAAAGTTACCCTTTGACACACATCCAATAAAAGCATACTGAAATCACTCATTGAATCTTCGTAGTCCATATAGTTAACACATGTATTTTTAAAGACCTACGATGGTTTTTGGGGTTATGAGAGTGAGTTGAATCTGGTCGATTAGTTGCCTTTTTTGGAAGGATGTTTCCGTCCGCTACTTCAAAGGGGTAGAAGTCGATCAAATCATCACCTTTATTTCAACAACATCACAACATAAAGGTAAGACTATACTTATTATTACTATCCTAATTTGATCTAGTAATAGTAGCTACATGACAGCCAAAGCAAGACTTGCAAAGCGTCACTTCGTTACATGAGAACCTTGTTTGGGTTTTCGCCCCGCATTCCTTGCATTGCCTTCTAATGTAGTCACCTTGACCATTTTTGCCCATGGTGACCAAGCGATGGCCATTTGGTCTACCCAGACGACTTCTAGTTGTGCGCTGTTCCATTTCAGGTCCTTCACGGAGCTCCATGATGTGCTTCTTCATAGATTCCGTCAACCTCCTGTTGTATTATGGGTTTGTGAAGAAATAAAAGTGAAAGGAAAGTAAAGACGAAGAGATACGATGAGACTCTTGGATAGTTTTATTAATGTTTGCATTTGTACTTTCTATTTATACCGAAGGATGGTTTCTACTAGGGATTACATGTTATAAGAAGTGGTATGGTGAGTAAGGGTATGTTGTGTTATTCACCTAGGGTGTATGGAGCCCTGGTGATTCACTTCTGATGATCTTGGGCTTATCATTTTGATCTGGGATCTTATCAGTCCGAGGCAGCTAATCTCTTGACCGAGATCACTTTTTTATCTGATCTATCGGAGTTCAAATGCTTAATTCATGCAAGATTACAATTCTACTCCTCCCATCCTGTCATCTTTGACAGTTCTTTTATTGATCGCTCCTACTCATTATATCTTGATACGACACCTCCACCTAAATTCGCCATGGACAACCTGATCACCACCACACGGAAGTACTTGAAAGCAGAGAAAGCGTTTGCTTCAGCAACCCCTAAAAAGAAGGAAAGACAACGAAGTTCCCAGCGGTAAGTACGCATAACATCGTGGAAGATGATCATGTTATCGCGGCGATTGTTCGATGTATCAACAGAGCCTAAGAAGAGAAGCCGTTATCTTTTGTCTTTTCAACAGTCAATTACTCTCTATAGCCGGGGTACTTAATTTTGTTAGACTCGTATTCGTCGAACACCTTTGGACGGACGACTTCCACCCATGCTTGTCCATTGGGATCCCAGAAACGTCGGACATTGCCATCAGTGGTCGTACCGCAAGTGGACACCAACGCCTTCACCTTCAGATCCCGAAACGCACCAACAAAGAGATATTCACCCGGAACAGTTGACCTCATAAAAACTTTGCTGCCATTTCCAGGTTCGAGTGCTTGTACAATGTCGGCCGCCGGCATTCCTTTAGGCCAAAAGTCTTTTACAAACTTGCATGATAGAATGAAGTCCGACGGCCAACAACTTCCGCGCCATTTCAGGGGAGCCAAACCAGGAATCCGCCACGATAGCTCTACCAGAGTAATGCCAAGGTTCCGTGAGTCGCTTGACCGTTGCCACAATAGATCTATCTTCATTTGGACGAGGCTTGCGTAAAAGAGGGTCGCCACAGAAATCCATGCACATGATAATGCAAGTAACATTGTCAGCAATGGTCTTAAACTCATGTCAAATTGAGCTTGCGGGGCACCTTCTTCAAGTTGGGCATTCCTTCGCCGAGCCACTGATTCATCGACTCGTCCACACACATTTATCGTCCAAGTCGAATAGTTGTAGCCACGTGTTTGTTGAAGGCTGTTAAAAAGGATCGAGGCTGGTACAAAGGATCCCTTTTCGCACTATATGAAAAGTGATTACTGGTGAGTATATCGCACAGCACTAGGTGATGATATTTGGATACTTACATTTCACCATCAGGGACAACAAACACATGTAGCTGGCTAATGTCATTAAAGCGCTGTATTGTCATGAATTCAGTGAAGCCAACGTTGATGTGGTAGGGGCTGTTGCTTTTTCTCCAGTACATCTTCTTGTCTTGGCAGTTCACAATTGTTATGATGATCAGGAGCATGATCCAAGTCAAGTATTCAGCCCAATCCAAATCAATCCAGGCCGAGTCCATTCGTTGAGCGTAAGTGTTGATCGCCCGAATAACCTCGTTCTGAATATGCGTACAAGGAAGGAAATGCAGGAATACTGGCAGGGAGAGGCGTACGCACCAGAGAGTCTAAGAAGGGAAGGGTTGACAAACTGGTAGTTGCTATCCGGCTGGGCCATACGGTGGTCGACAGTGACATTGCATTCTTCCCAGTTGCGGTCGATGACTTCGTCGTCGCTTTCAGCTGATGAGAATGGCTGAATGGCATCCTCCAAAAGGTCCAGCTCTTCTTCGACGTTTGGCGGTTGTTGAGGTTGCGTCTGGCGTCTTCGGGAAGGGGTACGTCCACGGTAACGGAGGCAAGTCCCTTCGAAGCTGGTCCCGGGAGCGTTGGTGTCGACACTAAGGACTGCAGAGGCAAAAGCTGTACGTCGAAGGTAGTGCATTCGGGCAGACACAAGAGAGTCCACAATGATGTTGGGATTGGCACGGGGCATAATGGTAAGTAGAAGAG
This sequence comes from Absidia glauca, assembly GCA_900079185.1. Classification (NCBI taxonomy): domain Eukaryota; kingdom Fungi; phylum Mucoromycota; class Mucoromycetes; order Mucorales; family Cunninghamellaceae; genus Absidia; species Absidia glauca. The sequence goes on from LT553327.1 coordinate 28,851, forward strand.
AAGACAAAAAAAGTAATTGGGCAAGATGGATGTTGAATTTGTTCAAGAAGAGAGAAAGAAGCGAAAGAAAGAAATACAAGGTAAAATTTTTGAAGTCAAGATTAATCCAGGGGCCCGTTTCAAAATTTGTGGTCAAACATGCGAACGGAAACGTCCGCCAGCTAAAGTGCTTGTTGAGAAATTCTCTTTTTTGAATTTGGTACTAACTTATAAATGAGACACAATCATTTGATAGACCCCATCATTTTAAAGTTGATACATTTATGGACCATCATTTCTGTATTTTAAAGCAGCAGCCGATAGTGGTATGGCAGGGTATCTTCCCAAGCTGAAGTTCGGTGGTTTTAGTGGAGCACCACACTACCAAGTGTCTTTCTTGGTGTCCCCCTCTCTTACTTTTTATTTTTGGTGGTCTACTCCAGCCAAATATGAAACAAAAAAATCTGAGTTACCGACAATGTCACTGGTAGGACCAGGCACACTTTTCATCAAGCGGAACGACACTCTTGATTTGGAAAGGCTCACTTGAAGGAACACTCCAATTAAAAATGACGACACTTGATTTTTATTTTGGCACACTTGATTTTTTCAGAGGCATGGACTGTACATCTATTTGGGGAGTTCGAGTAGCAGCTGACGACTTTATAATAGTTGTGATATGTTTTTTTAGTGACTGTACTAGTTACTAATGACATAGGGTCTCTCATACGCAGTGCCTTTATGTTGTGAGCCCCTGCGTAGGAAATGGCTGGGCGCAAGGAAAAAGTTTACGAAAAGGGGATTGTTGGAGACACATTGGGGTCGTCGGTAAAGCGAGAAATGTGAGTTTTATTAATTGATACCACCCTTAGTTCCTCACGTTCAGAAAATAATGCGTCGAGTCACTCTTATGATATGTGTACCGAAACCAATGGCGGGATTCAAGTGCCTAGGTGGATCAATCTGCTCCCGCATTATTGGCTCTCTAATCTTCTATTCTTTGACTATTGGTATCCAACTCGACTCAGGAATATGTTTCGCCCACTCTAGAGATCCAGGAACGGTTAACCCCCGCTCATCACTCAACTAAGAGATTTGATAATGTGGCACTTACCTGGAACAGCATGGCCTGGAACTTGAATTCTTTTCATAATGTCCTTAATCAACGTCGACGTTTCTAATCTGTGCATAAGTAAACGAGATTGATGCATTCTTTCCAGTCAGTGCCTTACCTTCTGATATACTTTCATCTGGATCTAAAGAGAGGACTAGGGGCGATGCAGTCGATCTAACCGAAACTTCATCACTGTCATCTTTTAAATTGTGCATTTCTGCGTTTTCCACTTCTTCAGCATCGTCATTGTCATTGTCGCCACTCTCCTCCTCGTCCTCTTGTGGGAGCTGCTCATATCCAAAAGGAATATCTTCATCTTCATCCTCGCTTGGTGACAAGTCTTTTGTGGCGGCACACACTAGTTATACAAAAAGGTTTAGTACACTTCTGAAATACAACTATCAAGTTTTTCCTTTACATTCGTCTAGCTGCCGGGCGAAGTTTTCTACTGGATCCCTTTCAATGCAAGCAAGACCCACATTGCTGTCATTCTCGGCCATGACTGATGAGGAAAGGAGTGTTGGGGTGTTTAAAAAATCAGGTTTGAGAGCGGAATTTATCTGCATCGATTAGTTTGCACCACCTAACTTGAATTTTGTGCTCAATAAGGGTTTTGCCTAGTTCTGTGAACTAGCGCCACCAAAACCAGCACACTGATTACAACCCTGTGCTCATGGTTTAGCCCTGACAAGACTAATGGATGCATACTCTTTCTGAAGGAATCCCATTTGGCTTTTCAAAAAAACATACTGGCACACTGGCCACGGTCTTGCGGTCATGGCGGTACCTTCAAAAAGCTCACAGCATGGTTTTTTGGTGGAAACCCGAGGCCTCATTGTCATGGTGGTTTAGCCCCTGACATGAATAATAGGAGGAAAACTTTTTTGCTGGGGATCGCCAATGACATTTCAAAAAACACATCCGCACACTGGCAACGGCCTGCTTTCATGGTGGTACCTTCTAAAAAATTAAGTGTAGGCGAAGAGTGGACGCTGGTCCGGTCGATAAAACCTACTTAAAACCATCATGACTTTACTCTTTTGAATGTTCCAGCCAACTAGAAAACTCTGACAAGCGCCGGTGCGCCAAGTCTTGATCGATTGCTACGCACACAAGAGTTTGATAAAGGAGGGGAGGGGTGAAATAAAGTGGTCGCACACCTGACATTTTATAATGTATGCTGCAACGCTTAACGAAACACTTTCTATAATGCTCAAACGTCAAACTCCGTGTTTTATTTTTCGACATTGGACTAAATTTTACATTGGTCAGGATATAATAAAGTTGGAAAGAAGGACGTATAATCGATTTGGTAGATGCAAAGGTGAAGAATAAATGGACTTGGATGAAGCTCGAAAGAATTTGTGGAATTGAATGAAGCCAGAAAGAAAGAAACAGGGACCATCATACGGGCAACAGGAAGAAGATTTACAAAAAGTGATTTGGGCTTGGACTGATACTCATGGCAGCGGCTCCAGCAGACATGTCGTCCACCTCGTCATCCTCAGAATCGGATCCATCCTCCTCCGAATCGTCGTCACTTTCTTCTTGGTCGTCCAGAGGGATCCATTCAAAGTAGATGTCGTCGATGTATTTCTTGCTGCCTTCCAGGTTATAGGGATCGAATGGGAAGAAGGTTTGCAAAGTATAAAACAAATTTCTTGCCCCGTGCTGAGAAACCACATCCACATGGACACCCGACAATGAGAGGCCTTTTAGAGTTTCCACATGTGTATACAAGTACATAAAGCTGGTTTGGCGTGCGACTTTAAGGAACTGGTCAACCACCGGTTTGGAGCACACTTTCAATGGGTGAAGGCGAGAAGTGAGTATGCGAGACACGTGACGGAGTCCAGGGCACCATTTTCCATTTATTGACGTAGTGGCAGAAGTGGCGGTGGCGTTTGTCGTGTTTTGATGATGGTCGCTGATACCTTCCATAACAAGATCGTCTTCATAATCGTCCTCCTGTTCTTCCAAAGCAAGGTCCCGCCAACGGAAACAGAAGATATACATGATGGCTTGGATGGAAGCATAAAACACTTCATGTTTCTCAGTTGAAGGTGTCGTTTTATTGTTGGATCCAGTGCGTGTTAATGGTGTCTCCGCTTCATACTTATCTAAAAGTGAAATGCACCATTCAGACAGGTTGCCCACGATTCGCTGGATTGTTTCTGGTTTCATAAACTTGGCACGGGCCACATACGATGCGATATACGAAGAGGCAGCAATTCTGGTGACGTTAGGGCGAAGCGGATCAGTGATGTGCTTGAAGAGGTGGGCGGCAAACCCATCGGCATAGCTGGTGTCCAATGAGCAAATGTAAAAGAGGAGAAATTGGGTGTATCTTGATTGTAGCGTCCTCAGCACCGTCCTGTCGAAACTATCCAAGAGAATATGATACATTTCGGTTTGAAAGCTTGTCGCAGACGGACCAGCTGAAGGTGAAGTATTAGTGTTGGCGTCGGCAAAGGACTGATGCTGTTGACGTTTATCGTCGCGAATACTCTGTGAAAAGTGGGTAAAGACGATCTGCATCAAGGAATCCAACCGGCGAACCATGGATTTGAGTTCGTGCTTTGTTTGGTGCTTATCGGCGTCCTCCTTGTCTTCAAAGTCACTGTCCACCTCTGAGCCATCGTTGCTGATATCATCGTCCGAATTATCCGATTCGCTATCACTATTAACGGACTGGTAGTCATCATCAAAGTTCATGTTGTATGTGTCAAACTCCACGTCCTCCTCCACGTCATCCAGCTCGATTTGAATATGTCCCTATATAGTTGGCGTAGTAGTGGTGGAGATATGAGATAAGATGCCTTGAGTGATTATGGTGCTGATATACTTACGTCGATCTTGATCAGATGGTCTACCAAAAGGGGGATGATTTGCCTTCGAAGGGTGGGAACATAGTCCATGACGTCGAGTATGTTTTTGGTGTAAGCTACTTGATCTGCCGTGCTTCGTTGTCTGAAAGGCATATGACGTTGGATTGCGACGTAAAGTGAGCAGGCAGCGATAGGGACCAACGTAAGGATATCCTGAAGAGCATCGTGGTACCGGGCGTACGCAACGGATCGTGTTGTCGTATTATATGGCGGGAGTTGAGGACCTATAGGGGTTGTAGTGGTAGTAAAAGCATAAAATCATAGAAGCATCTTCTGTCAGTAAACCACCGTAGAGAGAGAACACATCATTTTTAGGAGGGGTCTACATACGATAACGGAAACCTTCTGCAATGACATCCAAAATAGGGACAACATAAAATGTATGAGCAGAGACCACGTTCTTCATAAACCGGATATAAGCATTGACGAATTTGACAGAGCGCACAGACCAATCCACGCGCAGGACAGCCACCACAAGCTCGTAGCATGATAGACCCAACTGGGACACACAGTCGGCCAAGGTCTCCATCCATACATAGAGTTGTACCGTAGAAGGTGCGTTCGGTAGATTCGGTTTTAGCAAAAGCTCGCCAATAAGTTCATTGTAGCGAGACGAATTCCCCTAAAATATAAAGAATTCTCGGTAAGTGTATTGCCAGTTCGTCTCTTTCACCCGCCCGTGATATAAAGAAGAGATAAGAAAGATGGAGTCGTGTAAAAAATCCGTCAAATCCCTCATGGGGTTGGAGCAATAAGCACGATCGATCTTTCTCAATGAAGAAGGATTATACAACTTCTTGGGGACCCACCAAAAAGTATGTCTATCTGCGACAGATATGGATACAACCCGATCGCAAATACCCTTCCAAAGAAGGGGCAGCGGGGAAATTAAGAGACCCTCTGTCACAAAGAAGAATCCGCAGCAAGAGGGAAAGACCAAGGAGTGAGGTCTACAGACCAAACCGCCGAAAGCGTAAAAACAATAACAGCAGCAGCAGTAAAATGTTCAGAAATAAAACCAACCAAAGCTACTTTACCTGACTGTGATCCCTCAGTGCACCTTGGACAAAGCCTTTGGCCATGAGTAGTTTGTACTTTAACTCTTGTTGGGTGACATTCTCCAAGATTATAGGTACCGCCTCACTGTCGGGAGTGCCAAATTCGGTACTGAATGGAGCTACTTGATCAAACGATTCCAAGATCGGCTGCAAAGCAGGAGAAGACATTGCTGACAAAGAAGAAGAAAGTCAGAGTGACAGAAAAAAAAAATTTTTTTTTTTCTCTTCTGGAGGTAATTTCATGCTCCGGCCTTTTTGCTGTTGTACAAAGTCGGGGTTTCAAATAAAACTTTCATGTTGTGGAGTTTAACATTTCAGGAACTGTAGTCCACACAAAGAAGAATCACTTTTTCGTCCATCCGTCTCACTGCTTTTTCATCGCTTTTACGCTTCCATCGACAATAGCATTGCGCCACAAATGACCCGCCCTTTATACAACAACTGTAAACGATGAATGCAGGGTGACTCTCTCTTTCTCGCCATCTTGTTCATCATTGTCTTACCATGACTAACATTTGCCTTTTGCATCGATTCTCTTTCATTTTGACCTTAGATCGCTTATGATTAGGACGATGAGGACGATGACGATGATAGCAAAATAACGACGGCGACGAGGTCGGCTCGACTACACCCTTTTGTCACCCTTTAGGCTAAATTTAAAAAAATCGCCCCTGAAAATTTAGGGGCATTCCTGATTCTTTTTTTTATGAATTACGGTCCATTAAAGATTCTCCATTAGGCACTACTAATGACGCTTTTGGCACCGCTAGGCTCTTATCCCCTTCCTCATTCCCTAAAAGTTTATTAGACTAGATTGGTCGCACCATGCCGCCAACAAAAACGGATGGCTTGGCAATAGTTGCATCCAGTCAATAAAACTTGATTAATACCATCTCTATCACTTTACTATTTTGCATAAACTCCTGTCATCTTAAATTTGACCATGTTGACCAACATTTAAACTCATCACCTCGAAAAATTTATTTCAAACGCCGCAATCCGCTTTTGGTTGTGCAATTTTACTTGAGTGCGAGTCCTGGCCTCTGATAACTCAAACCTTGTTTTCGTATATGCCACCATATTCAGAATACACAATGCCCCCAGTTCGTTCTATATATGAATAAGGAAAATTATACTGAACGTTGGCATTTGTAAGAGCCTTTGAAACTAGGTGATGAGGCAAGCGCAGAAGAATGATTGATTCCTTGAATGAGGATCAGAGGTGTAGCCGAAGGGGGGCCTTCACACGCATCATCGTAGTACCAAGAACATGCCGCTGCATAGGAAAGCTCGACCTGATTGATATTGGCTCCATCGTTTTTGAAAGGGAAGCATTGATCAAACTCATAGGTATCATTCTGTTTTTCCCCGTCGTAATGGACTATGATGGGTTTATAGAGATTTGTCGGGGCGCCCTTGATGACCATGGCAGTCGAGAATAAAAACAAAGCAACGAACTTCATGATTTGAAGGGGATAGAGTATGAATGGATAGAAGAAGGAACGAAACAAAAAGTGAGAGTCTCGGGCGCATTTATACCTCTTCTTCTTGATTTCCTCAGTGGCAAGCACTCTTGCAGAAGCGACGGTTGATATGCACACTGTTTGGCATCGGCACCTGCAGTCGTTTCTCTTTATTTGTCCTGTCTCTTTAGATTCTATGCTAAACTCTTTCCCTAGGACACAGGATGATCCTTAGAGCGACAGAAATCAGTCTATGTACCGATCTATTTGTGTAAGATGTAAATAAAAGAAGCCATCTTTTAATTCACAGAACAGTCAAGCTTAATCATGATATATCTTCTAAAGGCATCCGAATGAGTCAAGGTACAACCACTACTCAATTTCTCTCTCTCTCTCTTATAAATATATCAGTATGCGTGAGGAAAGGACCCCCTTCTTGCTCGAGGATCAGTGACTTCATCGAAAACAGAGACCCATGCATTAGACTAGGAGTAAGCGATTGATAACTATAAACACGCTCTGTAGACTTAACGTACATCGCCCCTGATATTATTTCCTTTCCTTTCTCTGGTGCAGCTTTAGCTATGAGCTTGGTTATGATATAATGTGCTATACACTTTTCAATTTATTACATTGCATACAAAGAGAATGAAAACTAAATGAAGGGCATAGACAAAAAAGAAGAATGGGGATACATGAAAAGAGTGAAAATGCTGGAGAGTAAAGTATAAGGGGGGGGTAAATACCAAAAAAAGGGCCATACAAGTAGGAAAAGTATATTAGTAAAGTAGATCATCATCAGAGAGGTCTATTTCGACCTCTCACAGTAGTAGTAGGAGTAGTAGTAGTAGGGGTAGCGGTAGTTGTAAGACGAGAAGCACGAGATGAGCGGGAAGAGGAGGCCAGTCGAGAAGAAGCACCGGTAGCTGTAGAAGTAGGTGGGTATTTTTTAGATGAGGAAGTGGCGGTAGTCAAGGGAAGGTTGTGCTTTGTGGCTCTGTAAGAGCCGGTCAATGATTGTTTCTCCTTCGTGCTGGGAGATAAACGAGTGGCTGGTACGTTGGTTCGTTTGTTCGCATGCGCAGAAGAGACTGTCCTTGATGAAGTAGAGGATGTTCGAGATGTGGAGGAAGCTGAGACAACGGCAGTGGTAGATTTTAATCGTTGCTGTTGTTGTTGTTGTTGTTGTTGTTGTTGTTGTTGTTGTTGTTGTTGTTGTTGTTGTTGTTGTTGTTGTTGTTGTTGTTGTTGTTGTTGTTGTTGTTGTTGTT
>LT553327.1:36843-55213 GCA_900079185.1 Absidia glauca
GACATCATGGATTCCAACTCGCACCGCGCATCAGTTTCTTTTTTGAGCTTGGATTCCAGGGGAGCCACCAAGGCTAAAGCATTGTCCATTTTTTTTTCGTATGCCTGTCGCATGGCTACTTCCTGTTCCACGCGATCATAAAGCATCTTTTGTTGCTGATCCATTAATACAACCATTTCCTCCATGGCCTTTTCAAAAGCCGACCGCATGGCCCTTTCTTCTCGGAGCTGTGATTCTAGACAATCGATTTGTTCTTGTTGTTTCTTTAATAGGGACATGGTCATATCACCACCATTATGAGAGACATCTTCACCGTCATTCATGAGATCATGGACACCGAGGGGGAGGAAGACCGAGGCGGATTCGATTGGCAGTTCTTTCTTGTCATACTCGTCACCGTCACAATCACTGTCCATCAGAAAGGCATCGTTGTCGTCATACCCTTCATCACTGCCAGTAGTGTACGAAGTGGTAGTGCGCTTTGGAAGGTAGGGGGACGCCATTTTGGTTTTCTTACTGAGTTTAATCAAGATCACTTTCGAACCAGTGGAGAAGTTGCTGCTGCTGTCACTCAAGCTATGGCCGCCGTCAGAAAGTACCATTTCTGATTCTCTTCTGATTACTGGGAGATCGTCATCTTCAGATAGGCGATGGTGTGGATGCACACTATTATATGAATAGCTATCTACAGTATCTGCATACAGTGGAAAAGGGTTAAAGATCGGTTCTCTTATTTCAGAAAGGCAATCTTACCTTGCCAGAGAGGAGGATATGCACCAAAAGTATCATGCCACTCAATTTGATTGTGCCCATCTTGATGTTGTGCATAATAATTACGTTCAAGGAGAAGGTCTTCGTCGTCCTCGAGCTGAGGGTGATCATGGTGCTGAGATAAAAAGGAAGCGGGCGCCACGATCGGCTGAGTGATGGTGGAAATCGAATCATAAGACTCTTCCCGTAGCCGAGTGGAGTTTGTCATCATCATCATTTGTTGACCAGGAACTTGCTGAGGCAGTTGCAAAGGTGACAATTGGCGATCGAGAACTAACGCTTCAGATGACTCCATATGAGGTGCCGGAGAGAGTGAAAATCCACCCACCACATCTTGCTGCTGGTGTTGTTGTTGTTGCTGATACTGTTCCATTTCCAAAGTAGCCAAAAACGAATTGAATTCTTGGTCTTCTTGAGCATTAAAATCATCTGTCAGTACGGAGGAAACACGAGAGGACGACGTGGTAGAGGATGTGGTGCAGGTGGTTGTGGTGAAGGAAGACGCATCGAAGAACGAAGCACTATCTTCAGTGGATTGATCTAGACGTACAGAGAGGGCCTGGAGGTGTGACTTCGGCGGGAATTCGTATTGATACTGTTCCGGGGCAAGACGTTGAGGGACATCATCGAGAATAGGTTCGGATTCATAAGGGGGCGATGGATGGCAAGGCTTTTGCAAGTGATAGGTTATAATGAAAAAGAGAAAGGGAAACGGAGTTTAGATATGAGTGAGAAATTCACGCTCTTGATTACCAAGAAAGGTACCCTCATCTTTTTCTTTTTATAAATGACAATTGGTTTGTACCACTGCAATTGGTTTCAATCCACTTTGCCACGTTTTTCTTCCCAAAGATGAAACAATAAACTTACCTTTGAATCCTGTTGGTACATCATTCTATCGTCCATCATGAAAGAGGAAGGATGTCGGAGAAGAATATGCGCAGCATTGAATTGGCCGTTGGAGGAATTGTTGTTGTTGGTCATCATTTTTGAAAGAGGGAGGAAGGGTTGTCTAGATTTTTGATTTGGGGTGTGGAGGAGAAGTGCTATTACTGTAATTGTTGTTGTTGATGATGATGATGAGGATGTTGAGTACTTATATAATTTTGTCTAAATGTATGTTGGAGAAGACTAGACGATAATCGCAAGGAAGCCGGTCGATGGATTGTCGTTTTAGTGTCGGAAATGTCACAGAAAGAGTCTATGTATAAAGAAGAAAGGGTCTTTACGTTGTTGTTTCGAATTTAGTTGAGCGACGATGACGATGAAGATGGAAAGAGATGAGGTGAAGTGAGGTGAGATGAAGGAGGAGGTGGAGGAGGAAAAAGAAGAAGGAGGAGGAAAGGCGAAGAGAATAGGGCAAGTGAAGGGAATGGGTTGGGGGAAGAAAGAAGAAAAGTGAAGAAGAATAAAGAAAAATGGAAAAAGCGAAAAAAATAGAAACGGAAGCAAACATAACGTGGCAAAAATAATAATGTCATAGTCCATCCGAGAACGTGCAGGAAGTTTACAAAAGGATACACTGGATGGTCCAGGAACGAATGAGCTTGTCCGCTGAGCAAGCGAAAAGCTTTATGACGCTTGTTTTGAGTTCCCGCCTTTTTTGCCCTGAACAGTAATAGAACCATGACTGGGTAGCACAACATGTGAACACCATCCGTTTTCTCAAGTGTGTGTAGAGGAACTAACAATCATTTCGCATTCCACTAGTCCCCAAAACCCGTAAGTCTCTTTGGGGAAAGGCCCGATGTGATACAGCGTAGTGATGGTCCACCAACAATGAAAACAATATCCAACCCTTAATTGGCTTCATTTTTAGTTATAGTAGCCCATTCATTATGAAATCAATGCCAAATTATGTTCTAATAATGAATCGATCGAGGACAACAAAGCATTGGGCTAGCCGCCGTATCCATGAAATGTCAATGTAATACCCTTGAAAATCTGAAACACTTGAGCTAGTTTCATATGTCAAAGTATAACTTCGGGGGGAGGGACATGATCAAGAACGCTACTAGTGGTGCAGTCATCGTCCCTTCTGCTTCCGCCCATTGATATTTTCTGTATCTCATGATCATACCCAGGCGCAGATCGATTACTTTCATTCTGGAGGTTTCACCAGTGAGATCTTTCCGTTCCCATCGACAAGCTGTGTTTGTGCAGTGGAAACCGTATCCCTTAAAAAAAAGCTTAAAAGGTGATACAGGGTCTCTCTGGTGATTGACGCCTCTTCACCTTATATTCTTGAAACGCACATGACGATCGCCAACCTTGCTCGTTATTTATGGTTTATGTTTCCCTGGAAGTAAATATCATAGCGTATTACCAAGTGTCCAAACCAGGACAGACGGTATTTAAAACTACAAATAGCATGAGAGGATTCCAAGGAACATTCTAGGGAGTCCTCTTATGTCATCTGTAATCGGCAGGCAGGTCAGTGTTGACTACAAAGACTTGCATTGTACGTACAGTGCATGCCACCCCCTCTTTCTATTTGCCAGCGTCCACTCTTGATTTTTCAGTGAACTGGTAAGTTTTTTTGGCATCCTTAAAAAAAAAGAGTTTGCAACCATTAGTCATGTTGGGGCTAAACCACCATGACAATGAGGATTCATTTTTTCACCTAAAATCCATACTGTGATCTTATTACAACATACTTTTTAGCAGTACATGGTGGACAGATACATCCGCATAAAAGCTTCAAGGTTACATTATTCGAAGACCAATCAGAAGGCTCAAGAGTGGATCACCGACTTCTTAGGGCACTCCAACAGTCGCTCTTTTAGAGCTTCGTGTAGTGTTCACGGACGTATACGACATAAAAGCAGCTAGTTGCTTGTGTTTTTTGATAGGTGTGGAATGCATGTTGTTCCATGTGAAATTTGACGGTGGGTTATCTACTTTGCTTGGGCCCCACAGAAGGCTTGGTGGAGAGACGCGATTGCAATCCCGACCGCTGATGTCAGCCTATCACTTTTGAGCAGGAGATGAAATAATTTTTTCAACCAATCGATATATATAAAACCAATATTATGCCCCTCTATTATGTCCATTCTCTCTCTTCCCCCGCTACGTGACTCCGGTACTTCGTCTCTTCATCAAGCCTTCACTGATGCCCTGCGCCAGTCCATTGTTGGTTTTACTATGAATAGAGTATGAAATTGAATCTCCGGTTCCCCACAAAGAAAAACTGCTTTTCTCTCTCTTCTCTCCTCCTTTGTTGATTTTTCTCTCTCATTCACTCTCTTTGATCCATCATGAGTTCGTGCAATGCATGCGACTAATTAATAGAGGAAAGAAAGCAATGGCGCAAAACTCATCCTCGTGTGAAATAAATTGTTATACTGATTCGTTGTGTCCACTCATACAGTGGTTTGCTTATAGGGATTCTGGGCTAGACCCAACAAGAACGAAGACAACCCGCTGAATCTCAGGCAATGGACAAGTGAGATTCCTGGCAAAGAAAACGTTATTGGCACCACACCACGAACGACTTGCCCTCTACGCAACGACCTTGAATGACGAATGCAGGGCAATTCTCTCCTTTGCACCATCTTATCCATCTTTGTCTTACCATGACTCACGTTTTCCTTTTGCATCATTGCTCACTTTTTTCTTTGTAGATCGAATGGGATAGCAACGGATATCGACTCTCTGGCACCAGAACTGGGCGGATATGTACTCAGATGAAGGATTGGGACTAAGGGATTACGAAAAACAAGGGGAAACTCTAGTAATTTTTTTTTTTTTTGTTTGGCACCCTCACTCTTTCCATTGTAGATTCTGTAGTCATTGTATTGCTCAAGTGCTCTGATCCTTTACCCGCTTCCCTTAATCCACTACCACTGGCACCTATGACATGGTCCTCAGCTTTTTTTTCTTGTCCATTTCCTTTGTCTTTACACTAGGCTAGTCTTTCCATGCCAAGTCATGCATATACCTTTACAATCTTCCTGTCTCCCATTTAGACATAGCTTGACCACAGTCTCATTCAGTCAATAAAGCGTACTTGAAACCATCCCCATGAACTCTACTTTTACATAAACTCCAGTTTCCCTCTCACCTATGGGCCACGGGTCGTTTTGTAAACACCGCTTACCGAAAACCGGCGCCATCAAAAATTCTTCTGAAAAGCTATTTTGAGCCACATGCTTTTTCTAAAAGTGTCACCACCCCCAAACCTACTAAAAAAAGGTGTTCATGCATTTTTGTTCCTCTTAAACAAAAGGAAGGGCCAATCAAAGAAGTGTTTTATTTCAAAATAGAATGCCTCCTTCGCAAACTAGCAGACATGCGCATTGTAAATATGACAACCTTCGGAGGCATTTTCTTCAGCAGTGACCATCTTGTAGTAATTGCACTTTTTCACATCCAAGACGATTTCAGACAAAGGGTCCTCCTTGTTGAAATTCGTGATCTTGTACACGCCATTGGTACCTTCGGGAGTAGTCCAACGATCACAGCTTGTTTTCTTCTTGGAGAAGCTGTCACTGTTTTCGACTTTCAAAGACCAGTTGCATTTGTTGTTGTTTGTCTTACAGACTTCAATGTGAATGGGTTGCTTGCCTATGACACCACCAGTATGACCCCCTTGCGTACCCTGGGCTTGGGTTTGGCCCACGAGCAACAGAGTAGCGAAAATACCAGAGAGAACAGAAAGAGAGACCATTTTAAAAGTAGCGAATAAAGAAGAATACCGAAGGAGAGCGAAAAAAGGAGTGCAAGGAAGGATATTTATTGCTTTTCTTTTTCACAAGCCGCTTTATTTTGTGCATGTTGTTTGACTCAAAGATTCGTATGGAAAAAGGAGAAGTACCTCATCCTAACTATAGAACAAGCCGCACTATCCCGAGCAATTAAGTAACGACGTACAGCATTTTCGCCCTTACTGTTTAAGTCGTTTGTGCAGCGTACTATTCTTATGCTTATTCTAACGAGACCGGCGGAATATGTTAGGAGTGAGTGAAAGTACATCTGGATAGGAAAAGTCTCTTGAATCTCTTCCCTAGGCGCAAAAGGCGCAAAAAAGGTTCTTGGGCGTCGTCTAAAAACAGTCGCTCCTGTCTTGCATAAAATTTTGTTCCATTTTCCGCTCACGGACCATCACCGAGCTTACCAGGGTTAATTATCTACAAGGTTGAAAATGGAAAATGAGCTGGCATCGTTTTTAGTATTAAGAGGGTTCGATCTTTCTAAGAGAGCTATCGTTAGATCGCCAAAGTTTTTAAATGCCGAACGCACTTGAAATTAATGATACTCCGCCAATTTTACCACAATGGAATTCTTTGGTGTTGGCCATGTACAAAGAATGGCAATTTTTTTATTCGTCTCTTCTTTGCTTCTTCATCAGTTTTTCCTTTCCAGTGGCATTCCATGGTGCCACCTCTGACTTGAGCTGTATAAAACGACATTTAACGGGGAGTAAAAAAGACCCACCGTCCACCTGACATGCATTGGTGAGCATTGAGGTACCGGATCCATCAATGTCGCCAATAGCAAGGGTTTAAATCCGATCTATCTCAAAAAGGGAAGAAAAGAGATTTGCCATCCACCTGACTGGCATTGACGACATTGATAAATACGTTACCTTTATAGCTCACCAACGTCTCATCGTCTTTACTTTTCTTTCCCTTCTTTTTATCACATATGCTTAACCTGTAAGCAATTTTTGGGCATCTCACCTCTTAGATGAGAGGATGAGTGTCCTCCCTCCTTTGAAAAGGATGGGTAATGGAATAGCTCGGGCTGCTGATGGTAAGTTGCACGAATCCTCATCTCCTTATAATCACTGACCTGTACTTTGTAATCTCCGCCTTTACCAACGAAAAATTACAGCCACCCCTATATCCGTTGCCATCCTGTTGAATCTGTCAAGAAAAAAAATGATGGAAGATGTTAATGTTAGCATTGTAATAGACAGGAGGACGGGATGCTGAAAAGGAGACTTACCCTTGCTGTCATCGTTAAGAATCGCCATTTATAGTTCGTTTCAGAGGGGGTGCGATGGTAAGGAAAAAGGGAAGACTTATATGTCAAACTCGGCCAAATTTCCTCTCACTACAAAATTCATATTGTCAGCAAAATTCCTGCACAAACCTGTTTCCAACTCCGACTTTGAAATTGCCCCTGTTCTGTTGCCTCTGCTTATATAACCCCCTTCGCCTTCGTGTTGTCGGTATCCCTATCCCACCTTTGTGCTGTTCTTTCGTCCACACCATACTCTCGTCCCTAGGCTGAATATAACGAATCTTCTCACTGGATGGCATTACATACAGCAACATTCCGATTGGGTAGAGCTTGACGATAACGCACAATAGTGTCACGCATGAACAATCTTTCATAATGAAACTTGAAGCGGTAAGAAAAAAAGTTGTAAGTGTTGTAGTGGTCGAAGTAATACTGAGTCAATGTAGTCGATTTATTGTATTATCAAAAGAGAGAGGGAAAACATCGAGGTGATGAGGACTTTACGTTGAGTATGAATTGATAGGCGGACTCGGTAAACGTTTCTTTAACGTATACTTGAGTCCTTGAATACAACAGTAAGTAAAAGTGTTATCATATGCTCGAACATTCACTAATCGCTTCTCTACTTATATTTCATTCATAGTCATGATGGGATTCAACACAGACCGTCGACGGGCAGCCCAAAATCCTGAAGCAGCGACCAGAACTCACCGAACGAATAAGCAACAGTACTTCCGTGAAATCATTCCCCACCATCAAGTACTCGATGAAACGATCGTTCAATGGCTATATGAATAAACAGTTGTAGCAACACACTTTTTCGAAATGTTAACACGGCGGTGCGCTAGATAACTGAAGTTGCATATCGGACGCAAATATTCTTGCTTGATTATGCTCTCCACCACCTCAGCAATATTCCTCCTGCCCTCCTTTCCTTGAACGGTATATACTCGGTAACACAACTTGTACGCGGGCGCCTTCTCACATCCACAAACCCTGGCTTTCCCAAAGATTTGATACAGCAGCATTGGAACCTTATGAACCGGACTCATTCCAGCCTCACCACACGTCATACCGTTAACGCCAAAATACTTCCGACTACTGTGGGCGACAGACATCATGTAACAATCTCCCCTGTACAGAAACTTCCCAAATAGAACCAAGCAGTACTGTCGATTCCCGCTTGCGCTTTTGTTGGAACAGGTATATATGTTTATTCTCTCTCTATATGCAACACCAATTTCTCTCTCTTCTTCTTTTTGTGTAGTTGCCAAACGCTGCCATGATGCGCACACTGACAGACCTATTATACGACAAGTTTTGCTCATAAACGCATAAAGGTGATCGTATCGAAATACCCGCCTCAATCCCAACTCATTTGCATGCCACCATGGCCCAATTTTAGACAAACCCGCTGCACTGAAGCCGGGAGCTTTGGAAATCTTAACCGACCGTACTTTGGCTGCCGATCCCGGCTCCGTTATACCAATTCTTGCCACCGTACTGGATACATATACTGAATACAACGCACAACAACATGATCACCCCGTGAAAACCTATACCCTCAGCATTCTCCTGTTGTATCCCATAGATATTTATGTAAATAGTTAGTCAAAGATTTCATTATTGGATCGTACTAAGAGGGGTAATCAATGTAAAAAGGGTCCTTTGCCTCATCTTTTTCTTTCCTTTATACGATCGACTTTTTTACGTGGCTTGACTTGACTTGATTTTACCTGAACTGACTTGAATTTTTGGTAAGTTGAAAATGGGGTACAACTGTGATCAGATGCTTACTGATATTTTATTGCCACTACTTGACTCAATGTTTCCGACGATGCATTTCCGTCCTTATGATATTCCATTTTCGTCTTTACGACTTCTACTTTATCTCTTCTGCCATCTTAATTTGTCATTCCGTCATCTATTAGCGAATAAAGTATCTAACAATAGGTGTCAAGAATGTAATTTTTTGGTGAATAGAATACCGACTTTGGGGTCTTCAAAATCAGCTGCTGCTTTAGGGCTTAGTGTAGTATTCAGAGAAGCATACAACACAGGTATGCTTCAGGTTGGCATCCTTCGATAGATATACATTCCGTTTTGCTACATGTGGAATTTGAAGATGGGTTATCCATCTCAGTTTTGAGAAACGGGGCAACTCGTCACCGTAATTTACTCTTGGAAATCGAAAGCTTTCTAAAAAAAGTCAAAAGTGTTCAAAGTCCGCCCACCCACTTTTATTTCACACCTTGCCCCAGTGTACTGTACTGTACAGTACAATGTGATCGGTCAAGACTTGACGCACCGGTTCATGTCAATATTCCGGGATGGCTGGAATATATTCAAAAGAGTAAAGTCAGGGAGATGGTTTCAAGTAGGTTTTATTAGCGGGATTATCGGGGGACTACGGTTAAGCTAGATGTTGGACTTGCCATGGAATATCTAATCTAGTTTAAAGAGCTACAAATTGAAAAAAGGGAAAAATGGTCAGCGGTGCCAAAAGTGTCAGTGTCAGTGTCCAAAGAGAGGGAGCTAAAAATCGTGGCTCTTTGAAAGTACAATGGCTACAGAATCTACCATGGAAAATAGAGTGCACCTAAAAGAAATTGCCGAGTTCTTCGTAATTCCTTGAGTCCAATCCCAGAGAGTCGACGACCGTTGCCGTCCAATCGATCTAAGAAAAAAAGAGCAATGAAGCAAAAGGCAAATGTTAGTCATGGTAAGACAAAGATGGACAAGTTGTTGAGAAGGAGAGATTTACCCTGCATTCGTCGTTTGTATAGAGGGCGAGTAATTTGTGGTGCGGTGCTCGATGGAAAGAAAAAAAGTGATGAAGTTGGTTTGGGTGAATTCTTTTAGTGGCACAATCGGATTTTGAAAACCGTTGGAGATTCAACGCCACGGAAAATAAAGTCAATGGAACTAAAGTGAGGAATCCCGCCTCTTCCCACAAACCTCACTCTTTTGTTGGTCGTCATCAATATCATCATTTCATCATGGCTAACAACAACAGCACTGTTTTGAAAGTGGGCATTATCGGGACTGGCATCTTTGCCTATCGCCACCTGCGCGCCTATCAAGCCGTCGGTCAATTCCAAATCGTGGCGTGCGCGAACCGGTCGCTTGAAAAGGCACAAAAGTTTGCAAAGGAGGCAAGTAAACCGCCCCCCCGCCTTTCCTTCATCACACCCTGACACACACACACACTCTCTCTTTTTTATATTAGGCTGGGATTCCTGATTCGGCAGTCTACACCGATCCTCTCCAACTTATTGCTGATCCCAATGTCGAGCTCGTTGATGTCCTTCTGCCTGTCCAATTTAACAAACAGGTAACCTAATCTTCTACAATCCTCAACTATACCTTTTCTAAAAAGTGCCTTGCTCTCCATAGTTTATTGAGGCGGCGATTGCTGCTGAAAAACATGTCATTTTTGAAAAGCCCATTGGTAAGTTTCCTCTTTGGTTTTCTCGCCTCACACCACCGATTTTTTGTAGCTGCGAATTTGAAGGATGCGCGGGATATTGTGGAGGCTGCACAAAAGGCACGTACTGTAGTGGCCATTGCCGAAAACTGGTCCTACCATCCCAAGGTCCAATCTGTAGGGGAATTCGTTCGAAACGGTGGCATTGGTGAAGTAAGTCAACCCTTACCAAGAAATCATGACATCCATGTGATACTCACTCTATTAAAGATTATCAACTTCACTTATGATTCTGCCCGGCCATACAATCCCAACAGCCCTTATCATGGCACTCAGTGGCGCCAAAACCCGGAACACCCTGGGTAGGTTAAAAGCGCATAAGAAGGCTTGGCTCTGACCCTATCTTTTTGTAGGGGATATCTTAGCGACGGATGTGTCCATGATATGGGCCACCTTGTACCTATCCTGGGACGGTTCGACGCAGTCAGTGCATTCACCACCAAGACACATAAGATCCATGTGGTCGAAGATACTTTGGCGACCACAATCCGGCTTGTCAACGGCGGTGTTGGTGTGGCGAACTTTACTTTTGTAAGTGTATACATCTTGGAGGAAAAGGTCGACTGAACATGTTCCTTGCCATTAGTGCTCGGCTGGTGTCAAACGAATGCAACTGGATGTCCATGGTACCAAAGGGACGCTTCGATTGATAAATGATGACCAAATCCAAGTCTGGGATGCTCAAGGAAATGAAACCCCATTCACTAGCAAAGAAGAGGAATTCAGTGATGTGGAAGGTGAAATGGCAAATCTTTATAAAGTCATTCGTCACGGTGCCTCGCTTGGTGTCTCTGTTGAAGAAGGGTATCATCATCTTGCCTTTGTGGTCGCTGCCTTGGATGCTGCTGATAATCAACGTGTGGCTAAAGTATCTACCCTGTGATTAATCCTTAATGATTGCCCACTATATAGTTGTATCTCCTTCACCCCTTTTGAAAATAAACTTGCATGAATATCGGAGTTTTGAATATTGTGCCTTTGATAAAAAAATTCGAAGAGCTTCATCCTCCTTTTTTTAACATACTAGATATGCTCCTCACTACTACTAATTCTGAGCGGAGGCTCTATGTTCGGTCCTGTAAAGTCCCTGTCTTATTAGAGGTCTAGTAAATTTACTTTTTTCGTTGCTTTCATATCACTTTTTTTCTCTTTGACAACATCGCCATGATATCTCCTATGACATTAACGCATGCAGCGACTGCCTGCCTACACAAATACCATGTGTACCTAGCATCCCCTGGCTGAAAAATCAGAAAACCCGAGTCGTTGGAAAAAAAGACGAATCATTTCCAATGAAAAAGTGCCACTCTTCTTGAGCGTGGCGGTTCTTTTTGAACAGTATAGTCAGCACACCTTCAAAATTTACATGACAAAAGGTATTTTTACCATCTATTGAATGATGCTAAGGATGTTGGCTTTTCTTGCAAGAATCACCGTCTTTGAGGGCATTCCAATCAGCTACTGTTTTTTAGGCTTTCTACAGTACAGTGTTTATGGACGCATACAATTTGGGGGTACTTTGCTATAGGTAACGTTTGATAGATTGTATTGCATCTTTCTCCATATGAAGTTTGAAGTAGGGTTATCCATCTTGGTTTTGAGAAATGGGCAATTCTTTACAAAAAAGTGAAAGTGTGAAACCGATGAACTCCAACATAAAGTCAACTGTGTTCAAACTCCGACATCATCGCTATTTGGAATACAGCAAAGTTTGCTTTGCAAATCTTTAGTGGGCACAAAATTCAAGTCATGCACCTATCCTGACTTCATGATAACCATCTCAGTTTATTCAAACATGTTCCATCACCACCCTCTTGCATAATCATCATCGTCATCATTGTCATCTTGGAGATGATCTAGCATCATGTCCTCATTTTGTCTTGTCATCTGGTACCCTCGATGATCACGAGCCCAGTGCCGGAATGGTGTCTGGGCAAGTAGTTGACGACCGACTGGAAAAAAAAGTGAGTTTTTCACAATCTCTACATCTTTTGTTCGTTTATTTTACCGCATGTGCCACAACAAAAACACCACACCAAGCCTGACAGAAATACAAGGGCAATGAAGAAGAGGATCAAGACAAAAGTCACCGTGTTTACTTGTGCCATGATGAAGAAAAAAGAGGACAAGGAAAAGTCATCAAAAAAGGGGCGTAAATTCAATTGTGCGGCGATGAAGACCGCTGGCCTGACTTTAATTTTGTGTACAATCAGGATATTTGCTCTGTATCTGTAAGAATGAACGGAAATCACTTTTGGATGTTCCCTCTCTGCCTGTCTAAACAATCACTTTGTGTCTCCAGCATCCTTCGGTTAGGAAAAGTTACCAAAACTTTTCAAACGCCGACATTTGAGAAATACAAAGGATTTCTTATGCAGAGAGGCATACAACAAAGGTAAATTTCATGTTTGGTATGATTCGACATGTGTTTTATCCTGCTCCGTGTGGAATTGGAGATGGGTTAATCATCTGGGTTTTTGTAAAATAGGGCAACTTTTGTCGCAAAGATTCACAACTGGAAATCGTTAGCGTTTTGAAAAAGAGTCCGATCAAAAGTTCGTAATTGCTTCTTTATAACGATAGGATGACAAAAAAAAAAAAGAATTCTTTATTGATGTGATAGCATGTATGCCAGCTAACTACACTAATAATGGTGATCTATCTTTAAGATTTACAAGCCCGTAGTCGGCGAGGGAGAGCTTTTGTAGCCTGTGGGGCAGAACGCTTCCCGGTCGGTTTCTTTGGGATCCTACACAGGATCATAGAAGGAAAGTATTAGCGTTAGTATAGTGATTACTGTTTAGAGAGAATACGTACTTTGATATCGTCAAAAAGGTATGGGTATAGAGTTGAAAGAAATGGTTAGCAAAACCACATGTCAGATATGTCCCCCCCCCTGCTTACCGTTTCAAAATCCGAGGTACGTTCGCCATCTTTATCTTCATCTTTAACCGAGACACTATCGCTGCTTTTGCTGTTGTTGTCGTCGCTGTCGTCGCTGTCGCCGTTGCCGTCGTCGTCGCTGTCGTCGTCTATGCCGTCGTCGCTGTCATCGCTGTCGTCGTCGTCGTCGTCGTCGTCGCTATCGTCGCTATCGTCATCGCTGTCGTCACTGTCGTCGTCGCTGTCGTCGTCGCTGTCGTCGTCTATGCCGTCGTCGCTGTCATCGCTGTCGTCGTAGTTGCTGTCATCGTCATCATCCTTGCTGGCAACAGCTCTGCACTTGGCATCCACAGCCGCCCGCGCAAGCTCCGTTTGTTCTTGAATGAGTTTGTCGAGACCCACTTCATTGCGGCTGGCGTTCAATGTAATCTAAAGAAAGCATATGAGAATGTTGACAATGCGCCCATAGGTATACCTTTTTCTTCTTGGCCTTCACTTTCAGACTGTCGGCTCGATTGCCAAAGCAGGAGCCGATAAAGTAATTGGCAAGCCAATCTCCCGCAGCCCTATCAATACGGATGGAGAGGACACCTGCCTCACGGTGAAGTTGATGTTGTAGCAGGCCCTTTTCCATATCAGACAATGCCGAATACGACACCACAGTTTGTCGCATCATACGCTCGGTACAGACAGGAGTTGACATGGCCGTCAAAATGTCGTAGACAAGGTGCGCCTTCTGGATGTCTATATCGTCGTTGCGGACCTTGACACTTTGCAGGGCCTGTTCAGAGAAAGTGAAAGACACATGGTTAATAATGTCTCTCTTCAAAACATCAATCACCACAGCCTTGGAGATATGTATGGCACGTGGCTGCAAACCGTCTTTTGTCATCTTCAAGTCAGTAGGCCTTTCGATAATGTCCATGGGGTGTTGTTGCTGTTGTTTCTGTTGTTTCTGTTGTTTCTGTTGGGAAGTGATGCTGGCTTTGATGCCTTGAAGTTGTTTTTGTTGGGGAGTGATGAGGGTCTTGATGACTTGAATTTGTTCTTGTTGCAGGGCGAGAAGCTTCAGTATCTTGTCATATTTCTTGCAGGAGCTAGAATTGGTAGTGTTGGACATGGTGTAGATGTTAAGAGAGATAATGTGGAAGAAAGAGAAAAGAGTAGTGAAAAGAGGCAGATCTGCCCCTTGTCCATTGCTTGAAATTGGGTAACTGAAATTTTTCGTTGATAAATGCGGAGATTGGAAAGCACAAGTCAGTGATAAGAGTGGAGATGAGGAATCGTGTAACTTACAATCAGTAGCCGGAGCTACCCCATTACCCATCCCCCTCAAAGGCAGGAGGACACCCATCCTCTCATCCAAGAAGTGGATGCCCAAAAAGTGTTTTGTGAAGCCACTGATACTGACAATGATACTGACGATGATGGGGAACTTGAAAGTTCCTCACCTCGACGTACGGACGGAGAATAAAAAGAGAAGTCAATGATAATGCGGAGAGAAGGATTATTTCAACTTACCATCTGTATCCGGAGGTATTCCATTATCCACCCCTTTCAAAGAAAAGGGAAGACACCCAACCTCTCATCCAAGAGGCGGGATGCCCAAAAAGTGCTTCCATGGTTAAGCCTCCCCTTTCAAAGAAGGGAGGACACCCATCCTCTCATCCAAGAGGTGGGATGTCCAAAAAAGTGCTTGCATGGTTGAGCGTGTGTGATAAAAATGAGGGAAAGAAAGGTAATAAACGATAGGAGACGTTGGTGAGCTATAAAGGTAGCGTATCTATCAATGTCGTCAATGCCTGTCAGGTGGATGGCTCTTTTTCTTCTCCTTTTTTATGAGATGGATCAGAATCAAACCGTTGCTATTGGTGAGCATTGAGGTACCGGATCTATCAATGTCGTCAATGCATGTCAGCTGGACGGCAGATCTCTTTTTCTTGCAGTCCGTGAAACTTGACCCGACATCGAAAAATAGGCGTAAACTTAATTTTTCGTTGATTTGTGGGTTCTCATCTCCGCTATAATCACCGAATTGTAATCTCCACGACTAATAAAGTGAGATGTCATCAAACATACTTTTTCTTCTCTTTGCTAACACTTTTTCGTCCTGTCCTGGAATGCAAAGGTAAGAAGAAAAAGTATGTCATACATTTCATACTTACGCCTTTGTGAACTACTACTTTCCACTTGTACAAACAGATTCCCACAAGAGCCAATCTCATGGTATGAAACAACCACTCATGAAACACAGGCTGTATCCTCGGCGATAAGTGGTCCAGTCCATATTGACTACGTGTCTGACTACATGTCACTTGGTGCTGACGATGTCTTAATTGAAGACCCTCCATCGCCCATTCTGTCAGGTAAAACGACACTAATTGACGAAAGAACGAGGAGACTCAATAATTGCCCTTTTGTTTTGTAGCAACAGCTCTCTTCGAATATGGAAGACCACTCGCAACCCTGAACGATGAAGAAGCGACTGTACTGCGCTTGCTGCAAGTGAAGTCGAGCGTACGACTCAGCAAGTCTGGGTATACTCAAGTAGTGGCTGTCATGAACAAGCACCTTCAGTCCAAAGGTAAGACACATCGATGTGAATAATACCAAACGAAAAAGACAATGATCTCACTTGTTACTTTCTTTCTTTATACAGGCCTACGTCTCTTGCCATCATACTACCAAGCGATCCAACTTCTTAAACGTCTATATCCTTTGCAACCAACATACTTCGATATATGCCGACAAGGGTGCATTCTCTTCACCAACAGCAACATCACCGTGTGCCCTGTTTGCGACAAGAATCGGTACAAAGTACAAGGCCCCACTCAACAACCCGTCAGGCAATTAATGGTGCTTCCCATTGGTGATCAGATCGGTCTGCTGCTTTACCACTGTCAGACCCGCGACCTTCTTTTGGATGATTACGACATCCGTACCAACAACTCCACCTACAAGGATATCTTCGATGGCTCTGTGTTTGGTGATCTTGTGTTGGACGGAGACTGGACGAACATCTACGTTGGGATCTACTTCGACGGATTCACCTCCAAGGACAAGAAGTCGCAGGCGCTTGGTGTGATCCATATAATCATCTTCAACATCGATCCCACCAAAAGATACCACAAAACCAACATGCTCCAGTATGTCATTCTTCCTGGTCCCAAGCTCCCCGCCAAGAACGACATGTGGACGTACATCAAGCCACTGTACAAAGAACTTAAGACTCTGGAAGACATTGGATTGGTGGTCAAGTGCGACGATGGGTGTTCAAGAAAGGTGAAGGTACATTGTTTGATGGTGACCGGTGACATACCCGCTGTCTCTTCTGTGGCTGGACTGTTAGGGCATTCTTCTCTTTTCCCTTGCCGCCTTTGCACAATCAAGAAGGTGTTACCACGAAACTCGGTGACAAACAACAACAACAGGACCAGGAACACCAGGTACCTTCCAATTGGGCATAGTGAAGAACCTCGAACCAAGGGTGATTTCCGCCGCCAACGACCTGATGTAGCAGTAAGTGGTTTTTGTAAAGAACAAAACACCGATCGAAAACTTATCTTTTTACTTCATACTTCATAGAATGGTGTGTCTCTTGGAACAGATTTGGCAAATCTTGAATCATGTACTGGGCCGTACTTTTTTGGCTTAGATGAATTGCACCTCTTCGGGCACGGCATTGCCCACCAACTCTTCAAACTCTTCGAAGGTCACTACAATGGCCCCAATGCGACGTCCGATGGTCCCAACAAATTGTCATTCTCAACGACGGAGCTGGCTGGTCTGACGAAAACGTTGAACGAATCAAGACCGTATATCCCAACTTCTTTGAAACGATCTTTCCGCTTTCCTGGTGGTGCCTTCACTGTTCGTGCGGTTGACTGGAAGGCTCTATTGTGCTTCGTGTATCTGTCGGTGTTTGTCCCTTCCCTTGGATCCAATGCTGCCCCTGCAATGATGGCCCCGATCAAAGTCGCCCAACGGGTCCAATTGTACGAACTTGCCGAAAACATTGCCCGACGAAATCTTCCTCGATTTGATTCTTTTGGAAACCCTGAACTGGTGGCAAGAAAAGAGCACCTACAAAAGGGTTATATGAAGCGATATGGCAACTCGTAAGATCAATAATGGCAAGCGACTGAAAGATGAAAAGTGCCAGGTACTGACTCATTTTCTTCTTTAGTACGATGAAACTTTAATGAAACGGCGGCATGGATCAAATGATCTCAATAGAACTACTTATGGTGTTAGGTGTGTTGGTGTGAATAAAAAAGCTGTATTGAAATTTGATGAGACTGTTGGATACCTTTATTAGTGATTGTGAAATAAAAGGTCTCTTTATACTAATGTGTTATCCATTTGTTTGGGAATACGCTGATTGTGGACAAGCGTCTTTATAGGAGATCTCTTTGTTAGGTGGAAGAAATGGGCTGGATCACTAGTGTTGATGATGGGGATGTAAAGTTCCTCTTTGTATCTCTGCTAATGTTTATGTTTGACTTTGTATGTATGTCTAAGACTTTGATAGATGCTATCTTTTCATTTGTCTGTGATTCAGTATGTAGAGGATCATATCAAGATCGCCAGTCTTGTGTAATATGTGCTTTTACTGATTCATGCCCATTTCCTTGTCGGAGTTGAAATGTACCCCCAACCTTACCTTTCTCGATGATGCCAGATCATCTTATCTAACATTGACTTTCTTAAGGTCATTATCTCATGATACAACACTACTCTCCCTTTGATTGCCTTTGGCGCTGAAATGATAGGAACCGATCAAAACCACATACATGGATACCCCGTGGGCAGCACCAATATCATCCGACACCATTTGCTTGAACGGCAACGACTTGCTCTGTGCCTTGTCGCGCACACCAACGAATACTTTACCTCCCAAATAAGTACTTTTTCTTCTAAATGTTATCTCAGCTTACCCTTTCGTCTCTTCTTTTCTGTAGATCTGCCATGTATGCGAAACTAGAATGCCCACTACAGTATCGGATCGCCGTGTAGTCTTCGCCCTTGTGATCGCTGTGCAAAGATCGTCAATCGTGACAAGGTCGCCGCTTCTAATATGTTTTGATGAATAATGGAATCTGGTTGGGCTGGGTCCTATCAAGATCTTAATCTGGTTTTTCTGCTCGTTTTTTATGTCCGCCATTTACCATGGCTGGTCAGTCCTTCCCCTCCTCATCTTTTCTTTTTGACAACGAGCCACTTTGGTGGGTACAGGTGAGTCTAATCAAACAAAAAAAAAAA
>LT553376.1:95401-109327 GCA_900079185.1 Absidia glauca
AAAAATGAGTGCCATATAAAAAATGAAGGGTTTCCCCATGTACTTCGTAATCCCTGATTTCGAACCCTCTAAACCGCTATTCTAAGTACATGTCCATTATATCCATGGTGCCAGAGAGCCTATATCCGTTGTTATTTTGTTGAATCTAGCAGAGTAATGACGCAAAGTCAAATGTTGGCAATGGTAAGAGGAAGATTAACAGGATGCTGAGGGAGGTGTTAACCTTGCGTCTACCGTTTAAGGTCGATTGTGGATAAAACTCGATCCAGAATGGATGTCATACCGATGTAAATGTAAAGACGATGGATAGCAAAAGTGAAGAAGATTGTTTAGTTCTTTTATTCAACCATGTCATTTATAAGCCAAAAAACTTTTTTTTTATTGCTTATAAGCGGAGACGAACGCCAATGCGCTTTTGGGTACATCATCGGCTGGGAAAACCAACTCCAAAAAATGAATGCGATCGGACTGGGCCACGGCCAGCGCCATTGCGGTATCGAATTCGGACGAAGTGTGAATTCTTTTCTGCATACCTATTTTTGCTGTGTTGACAAGAGCACGATCTTGATTCACTGGGATGTCTCTGCCAAAATACCGGAACGTCTCAGCGTACTCCCACATTTGGATATCGTTGTACTTGTACCCTCCCTCATGGACGAGCTTTTCGATAAGATAACCGTCATTGTTGAATAGGATGATGATGGGACACACACCATGATAAAGCATCAGCGAAACTTCTTGGACCGACACTTGGAAGGAACCGTCGCCCACCAGGAGAATGACAGGCTTGGAGCGATCGGCGATGGCGGCTCCCAAGGTGGCAGGTATGCCGTAGCCAATACTTGCCCATCCGAGCTGCATGATCAACGTGCAATCCTTGGGCAGGTTCAGATTAAAAGTACCTAGTGTGGGCGTTCCTGTTTCAGTGACAAGTGCCACCTTTTCAGGCAAGTAACTCGCAAGCTTGCTCCAAAAGTACGCTTGATCCAGAACCTTGTTGTCGTTATCAGTGGTGTAGGTTTGCTGAGCGCGTGGTCCTAGCTGTGATTCGATCAACTGCTGCGTGTCCACCTTGCAAGAGGCAGGGAATCGTTTCGTGATGATGGGAAGGAGCCCTTGTATGGCGACGTTTTCAAACATCGAATGGAACACTTTGGTACAGGAGGAGTCAAAGGAAATAACTTTTTCAGGGTCCAGGTTTAAGGTGAATCCCCCTGTGTTAATGTCCAACGCTTCGGATCCAATCTCGAGGACAAGGTCGGCACCAAGGACTTCTTGTCTGATCTGGGCCAATGAGGATGCACCGATGTAGCAGCCACGGTAATTGGGTACACAATGGTTAATCACGCCAAGTCCATTGGGCTTACTATACACAGGAAATCCAGAGGCTTTGACAAAGTCGTTCACTTTGCCCTTCACGTCATTGCGGGTGGCACACCTATCCAGAAGAATAATTGGGTGCTCGGCTTGTCCAATCGCATCCAGAATGGCTTTGACAGCTGCCTCTTGCGCACCCACTGGGTTCTTGGGAATAGAATAGTCAAGTTTTTCTTGAAGCACAGAGATTGTAGCTAGAGCGATATCGCAAGGAATACCAATATAGCCTATATAAAAAAAAGGTGAGGATCGGCGGGGTTTGAATGCAGGTTTCCAGAAGCTCCGCTCGCATGAATTTTACCTGGGCGACGTTGAAGGAGGCACTGAGTGATAACGTGATCAATCTGTTGGGCAGCAGTCTTGACAGAGAGCACTTCACCCGCTACTGTCACATGTGATGCCATTTTGTGAAACATGGAGAACTCACCGTTACCAAAGGTATGATGAAGATAGGCTTTTTTTTCCATTGATGTTGTGCTTGGCATCCCCACCACGTGGATCACTGGGACCTTCTCAGCATAAGAGCCAGCAATACCATTGATAGCAGATAGCTCACCCACACCGAACGTAGTCAAGATAGCACCAGCTCCTTTAACTCGAGCATACCCATCGGCAGCATAAGCTGCATTCAGTTCATTGACATTGCGGCCCCAAGTAAGAGACTTGTCGCCTACAAAACAAAAACACTAAAGAGTGAGTGACGAAAGCTCCAATTGTGGTACGACAATGTTCTTTCATACCTTCAATGACATCCAAAACGTTTAGATTGAAATCGCCAGGGACGCCAAACACAGTGTCTATTCCGATTTCTTTAAGACGTTGCAACAGATGAAGGCTTACAGTGGTTTTTGTAGCGATAATCATAGTAGATGAATGATTGATTGAAAAAGGACTGGAAACATAGGACATGCTTAAATATACATTTTTTTCCCCGCTTGCTAGTGCGCTGTCATTAAAATCTGCTAGCTTTTCGACTTTTACTTCCCCAAGCGTATCTATCAGCCACTGCATCATGATTGATGATGTCAAATAACCACGGACTCTGGGTAATTGGATAAAGAGAAGGATTGTAATTGTCGGTTTGCATAACATATCGCACATGAATGAGTCATGGAATGAATGACATGATGCATGGTCTCAGATATACATGGTTGAGGGCTCAACAGTAAAAGGTTTATGTTGTAGCCTGTAAGAAGGACTATTCTAGAATCATACACACTCAATTTGATTACGGCCAATATTTCAAACTCCACCATCAAAGGGCTGTTGATCAGATTATCTGTGTACGATGAGATTACCTAGATTAGGAACGTGCATAAAATTGTCTCGGATCCCATTATGTGTGCTACATGATAATTGGAATTTCTCAACCCTTTGTTGATGTGGCTACACACAGGTAACCATGCTGCAATTTTTTCTACGCTAGAACTATAAACAGTTACATGGTTACTGGCAGCGACTGGCTATATAATTCAAGTTGGTATTTGATGTCATAACAGCAGATCATACTTTACTTTTGTCACATTGGGGACGTGCGGCGATGGAGGTCGCTTAGAGTTTAAGCTTTTTTGAAAACTCCTCGGTTTTGACCTCCCCTTTTATTTCTTGTAAAGAGTTGCCCTGTTTCTCGACACCCTAATTTCACATGATACCAAGAACAATTAAAGTTTCTATAATTTATGTGAGTCTCTCGCCCTCCTCTTAAAGACGGTAATTCGGATAAGAAAGTTCGCAATAGACAGGAAGCTCGCCCTCATTTCATGTAAACTTTGGAGGTGGGTTGACCATCTTGTATAAAAGAAAGTCCATGTTAAAAAGTATCACTTTTTCATAAAGGATTATCCGTCCCGGGGAGGGGAGGGGTTGTCACAACGACCCAGGTCTTTGGTTCTCTCTACCAGAGTATGCTGGGTACACATGGTGCTTATGTTTGTAGGTTTCAAAAGTCAAAAGTGGTAAGTCAAAAAGTTTTATTCTTTGCCTCTTCTTTCCTTCTCTATGGCTTTTCCTCTGACACGAACGATGCATGACGACCCTCAACGATGACAGCAAGGGTAAGTCTTCTTTTCAGCAACCTGTCCACCTCTCTCTTACATAGTTGACATTAACATCTTCCCATCATTACTATTCTTTTGCTTAACAAATCAATTGAGATGGCAACGGATATAGGCTCTATGGCGGAAGGACTGAATGGTCAGGTGTTTAGATTAGGGATCGGACGCAAGGGATTACGAAAAACATGGGGAAACCCCGCAATTTCTTTTAGGTGCACTCCCTTCCCATTGTAGAATCTCGTAGTCCAAGTTACTAATAAAAGTGTACCAATTCTTTTCCTATGCCCTTCCGCTACTATTACTGATACTTTTACACAGCTTGGTCGTCTCTATCCATCTCTATTTGCTTGATTTTTACAGCAGTTTAGTCATTCACGTCACAACAGCTTGATAGATTTGGACTCTGCGTTAATAGTGACCGTTTGGGCTCTGCGCTGATAGCAATAGATTTGGACTCTGTGTTGATAGTGATTGTTTGGGCTTTGCGCTGTAGTGATCGTTTGGACTCTGCGTTGATAGTGATTGTTTGCTCTGCGTTGGGCAAGAATGTTCAAACTCCGCCATTTGGAATTTATGCCGCTGATTTCTATGCCGCTGATTTCTATGCCGCTGATTTCTATGCCGCTGATTTCTATGCCGCTGATTTCTATGCCGCTGATTTCTATGCCGCTGATTTCTATGACCCTCTGATTTCTATGCCTCTGATTTCTATGCCTCTGATTTCTATGCCTCTGATCTCTATGAGCCTCTCAAATTTTAAAACCTTTTAAATCCCGCCACTTGGAAAAAAGACAGACCATCCATCCCTTTGGCAAAGATCCCAGTTTTCTTGGATCTCATTTTTCTTGCGAACGGAATAGACAACCCACCCTCAAAATTAGCATGGATACAGAGGTGCTCTTTATCTATCGACTGATACCAAGAAAGTTGGGTTCCCTTGAGTGAATTCTCTTTTTGGGTACCACTCCAACCAGCACTATCTTCTCATATCACTTTATGTTTTACCTTACTTCCTCTCTTTTACCACAAACCTTTCATTCACACTTTATTACTAATACAAATTTTATCCTGGGCATTGCTTAGTTGTGCCGAAGTTTGATGTGGCAGGGTATTTTGCTGTTTTTCGACTTGGTGAAGAGATTGTCGAATTTTTCCATGGTGATAGTAGTCGCACGGCGATTCGAGGTTGCTTCAATGTTGGAGGCGGGAACGCACACTCGATCGAAGGCATCAAGTACCTTCATCATCTTCGAAACTTCGGTGATCAAACTGGGCAAACCATCCAACGAGTCGGGAACTTTGATTTCGGCAAGTTCCATCATTCCATAAAGAGCATTGGTTGGTAAACCAAGAGGTAAAACTTTACCGTCCTACCTACGACTTGTATTCCCATCATGCCTTCCATCACCTGGGAATCAAGGACTTCCTTGCAGAATACAGCCACTTTCATCAAGTCCTTGCACACCAAATAGTTGTCATGTTCGCGTGAGGCAGGTTTGGCTTCCCCATATCCCACACTTGCCGACCATTTCACCCCGCAGGATTTTGTAATGCAAAAGTCTGGTCTTCCTGTCGAGTCATTAACGATCTTGGCTTCCAGAGTTGACTCGTTTGTCCAACGTAGGTAAGTATCATTGTTTGGATCTGTCTTATCATGAGAAAATAGGAACGCATTACTGTTTGTATCATAGTGGAGAACAAAAGATAAAGCGGAATGGTGTAAAATGAACTCTTCGTCCATTGGCATTGTTGGCAGTTTCTGGATCAGTAATCTCAAAGCTTTACCAAATTTGTGGATGTGGGACCCCAGTCGCAGCGATTTGATTTCGGTGTCCGCTTGTTCGCGATCGATCTGATTCAGTAAACGATTTATCGGCAATGGCCAACAGACTATTGACGTCCTCCAACGGCATTGCGTGTCGTTTGATCCCGTACTTGTCTTCGATAAAGTCGATGGCTGCATTCCAATTATTATATCCAAAACATGCTTTGACATATTCGGGATGGCGGTTTCGAGACAACAGTAGAACGGAGGTCGAAGTCAACGCCAGGTGCACGTGATCCTCCAAGGAAAACTTCCATTTTGAGTCGAAGATGGCCAATTGCAGCTGATGAAAAGCTTGGGAGAGGTCAAGCGAGAATGCAATACCGTCACCAGATAACGCTTTGCCATGCCGTCTTTTTTGGGCAACTGTATCTGTAGAGCTCTCTTGGCACCATGCCCTTCGCTGCGAGGGGAGCTGGCTGGAGTGGTGTTGTTGCTCTTGCTGTTGTTGGGGTAGGAAATCGGTGTGCGCCTGGATATACTCCCAGATGGAGTGGTCAACCTCGCGGACACAGACGGCCGACAAGGCTGGTGACACCGCCAACTCTGAGAGCGCACCAAACGAAGGAAAAGTAATGGTCTGGGATCAAGCAAGAGGGAGACCAGCAGCAGACATGGTGAAGAGGAATAGAAGTTTATTAAACAAGGAGAAGAAGGGGAAGGAAGTAATTGAGGTATCAAGGCTAAGAAAAGGAGAAGTAACTAACGGATTTACTTATCGAAAATCTATGAAAAGTGATCACGAGTTGCTTGCGTAACGTCGTGGAGGAATGCCAAGAGGACACGTATTGGATTATGTGGGAACATGTGATGAGGACACGTAGAGACATGAAAAGGAAACACATATTGGATTACGTGGTGACATGTGAGAGGACTTCGTAAGATGAGGGTACTTAATTAGCTGCGCCAGGGTGGTCCTATCATCTGGGGATGATAGGACTTCGGGTGAGGATGGATGAGAGGATGAAGGGAATGCTACAGACAGAACCATCCGGACAGAACCAACCTGCGTATCCTGAAATTTGCTGACAATAAGGACTTGCATGGCGGGGGACTCTCTGAGTCCCTGACTTCAGTCCCCGTCAAAGATGGGACTCAACTTGAAATGAAGATAAAACCGCCCCTGCCCACACACTCCACCAACAATGTGTGCCTATGCACTCTAGATTTCAAAACCCGATTGGCTATAAGATTATTATTTTTTGTCCGCCTTACTATTTTGCTCCTTCTTCCCCTCGTCATTACTTTTTTGCCTCCATTGTCATTCTCTTTACTCCACGACGTCAAACGAACGAACGAACGAACGAACGAACGAACAAACGAACGAACGAGTAAACGAACGAACGAACGGTAACTCTCCTCTTCTCACGTCATGCTCATCTTTTGCTTACCAATACCAACTTTTTGCTTTTTGCATCGTGGCTCTTTCTTTTGACACTAGATCGGCTACGACGATGACGACGGCAATAGGGACGACGACGATGCTAATGACGACTCCACTACTGCTTCATGTCGTCCAAAAAGGCTCTTTTTAAAATTTTCAAATGTAAAAAACATGGGGAAACCCTCGCACTTTTTTTTTTAGGTGCACTCCCATTCCATTGTAGAATCTCGTATTCCAAGTTACTAATAAAGTATACCAATTCTTTGCCTATACCCTTCCGCTACTATCTTTGATACTTTTACACAGCTTGGCCGTCTTTGTTCGCCTCCATTTGCTTGATTTTTACAGTAGCTTAGTCCTTCTCATTACAACCCGTCGCCATTTACACATTAGCTAAACTCCGTCCACAAACATAGTCTGTACCATAGCCCAATTATTCGATTGTACCAATAAAACTTTGTATGTATGCGAAGATGGACCTTACGATCATGTACATGTCATTACAACTAGTAAGCCACTGGTGCTTTAGGAGTTATCAATGATGAGCTACTTATCTGTAGTTTGGTCTTTATAATGTACATGGTATTGTCATGGTTATGGATTAGAGAAACGTCTTTCGTAGAATAATTCAAGTAGGCATTATTGATGGGATAGGACTAAAGGGCTATGGTACAGGATATGTTTGGGGTCGTAGTTAAGCTAATGTCTAATGGCAACAAGCTATTGTAATGGGAATGACTGAACTGCTGTAAAAAGTAAGGAATTGGAGGTGGACCAAAACGGCCAAGCTCTGTAAAGGTATAAGTGATAGTAGCGGAAGGATATGGGCAAAGAATTGGTTTACTTTTATTAGTAAATTGGACTACGAGATTCTACAATGGAATGGGAGTGCACCTAAAAAAAAACTGCGAGGGTTCCCCATGTTCTTTACATTTGAAAATTTTAAAGAGCCTTTTTGGGCGACATGAAGCAGTGGTGGAGTCGTCATTAGCATCGTCGTCGTCGTCCCTATTGCCGTCGTAATCGTCGTAGCCGATCTATTGTCAAAAGAAAGAGGCACGAAGCAAAAGGCAAAAAGTTAGTAAGGGTAAGCAAAAGATGAGCATGACGTGAGAAGAGGAAAGTTACCGTTCGTTCGTTCGTTCGTTCGTCGTCGTGGAAAAAAGAGAATGACAATGTGGAGGCAAAAAAGTAATGACGAGGGGAAGAAGGAGCAAAATAATAGGACGGGTATAAAAAAGTTCTTGTAGTCAAATCGGGGTTTGACATTTAGAGTGCATAGGCACACATTGTTGGAGGAGTGTGTGGGCAGGATCGTGTTCCTGAGTTTCAATTTGCAGTATATCCCTAACATATCAGAGTGAGCATGCTACTATATTCTCATGCTATGATGTGGATTTACCTTTTGAATGACAAATAGGCTGGATCAGAGAAGGTTGAATGTTGCCAAATGGGATTTCAGGGGTGGAGTTCCATCGTGAGCACCGAGTCTTGTATAAAAGTCTTCCTGAACATCATGATCACCTGTACAAAGGCATTTTCAAAGACAGTAGGTTGAATAGGATCGCCAGGAGTGAGTTCTTTCGCCGATCGCCGGGAACAACTTCTTGCAGAAGCTGGTAGGTCTGTTAAGGACGGCACGTGCAAGATAAAAGAGTTTACCATATGCGGGGAAGTCTGCCACTGATTGCACCAATTCTCTAGAAGGTTGGTGAGATATGCCCTCCATCGTTGTGTTCTTCCATCGGCCTTGGCGTCGTATTTGATCCACGTTCGCACACACGTTACACGCCATACGAGCTGATGAGCCGCAATTGATATGTGTCTTTTTGTTGGACCTGATACAAGGAGAAGAGAGGGCCTTGTCGATCGATTCCCGATGAGAAGAGCAAGACCATCCCTGTGCCTGGCGGGGCGCTTTTATCTTCATTTCGAATTGAGTCCCAGCTAAGCCCGGGACTCAAGTCAGAGACTCAGAGAGTCCCCCGCCATATCAGTCTTTATTGTCTTCAAAATTCAGCATACACAGATTGGTTCTGTCCCGGTGGTTCTGTCTGTAGCATTCTCCTTTTTTTTAGGTTTCCGTACAAAAATCCTGATTTCAAATCCCGACTTCAAAATTTCCATGAGGAATTTACTTGCGCCAAGAATTCCTCGAAGGGATAGATGTGTGGGCTCTGGAGCGAGCGATCTGTCGGAGTTTTGAAGGGGATAGGCTATCCTAGCCTTTGGATAGCCTATTTGATATGTCAAAAAACTTTTCAATCCTAGCCTTTGGATAGCCTATCCAATATGTCAACTCCAGAGCCCACATATCTATCCACGGCTCTGGAGCGATCTGTCGGAGTTTGAAGAGGATAGGCTATCCAAAAAGGCTTAGGATAGGCTATCCAAAGGCTAGGATTGAGTACAAGAGCCGTGGATAGAAAACCTTCAATCCTAGCCTTTTTGGATAGCCTATCCTCTTCAAACTCCGACAGATCGCTCCAGAGCCGTCTAGAGTTGACATAATGGATAGGCTATCCAAAGGCTAGGATAGCCTATCCCTTTAAACTCCGACAGATCGCTCAGAGTCCACATAGCGCTATCTTTGTTAGCCTATCCTATTCAAACTTTTTCAATCCTAGCCTTTGGATAGCCTATCCCCTTTAAACTCCAACAGATCTCTCAGAGCCCACATAGCGCTATCTTTGTTAGCCTGGTGTGGGTCAATGTACATTAGTCGGAATCTATGGAATTAGGATGTGTATGTGACATGAAAGTCAACAACTAGCGTATATAAAGGGATTAACTACAAAAGATAAAGAAAGTAAGAGGGGATAAAAGGGATCATGTACAAAAGAAAAAGCGCAGACAAAGAAGAGAGAGAGAAAGAGAACCGCTTAAAAACGAAAGACATTTTTTTGTGCCTTACAGCGTACATTTCAAACGCCGCCTTCCAAACTCAAAAACTTGGCCAGGCTTCATTCTCCTTCACATTCGAACCTCACTCCTATACAATGCCAATGCGGATATGGTAATCACCCATTCCTCACTAATCGTCAGTGTAAGCTAATCGTGTATACATCATCACCGTGATCGATATCCATCAGTATGAGCTATACTTCGAATGAAGAAGCGTATCTCGAAGGGAACAAGCTAAACTTGTGATTTGTGTATTATTGATGCGCGGTTTAGCAATGCCAGTACAAAAGAGGGAAGATCTAGAAAATGCAACAAGCGACAATCCTCCCAACCCATTCAGGCGGGGAATTCTATGCGCAGGTCCAAAAAAAAAAAAATTAGGGTCGACATTTCAAATTAGGACCGGTCCCGAAAATCGGGCATTTCAAATTAGGTCTGCAAAGGTACGAACTTTTAGAGGTCATGCATGAATGATTGAAGAAGTGTTTCTTGGTAATTATATGATTATATGTTCATACTTAAGAGGTAAAAGCATCCAGTGGACGTAAGAACAAAACCCGATAGCTTTAGCAAAAAAAGGGGAGTGGGTGTCATGGTCCATTTTTGTGTTCAGGAACAGAAGGTTCATCACATTGTGGATCTTTGCTGTGCGAACGTGCTCATATTACGCAAAAAACATGCATTTGTATGTCGAATGGGCCCATGGACGCTACAATACGCTTTAAAAAAGCGACCGATCGGAGTAGTACGTACCAAAAAAGAGAACTCATCGAAGGAAACCAGGCGTTCTTAGTATCATGCAATAGATACGAGGTACATCCATATTCTTGCCAAATTTGAACGCAGGTTGTCCACTCAGTTCGGGAGGAAAAAGGAGAAACAAAACGTTTTTCACAGGCATGGCTCAACACTTTTTTTTGTAAAGAATGCTTTATTCCTCAGAACTGGGATGGACAACCTGCGTTCAGA
The DNA here is from genome assembly GCA_900079185.1 of Absidia glauca. Taxonomy (NCBI): domain Eukaryota; kingdom Fungi; phylum Mucoromycota; class Mucoromycetes; order Mucorales; family Cunninghamellaceae; genus Absidia; species Absidia glauca. Next base: position 105,915 of record LT553376.1, read on the forward strand.
TTTGACAGGGATATGGACGTACGCTGTATCTATTGCATGATACCAAGGAGTTGTCCATTCAGTTTGGAAGGAAAAAAGAGAAACAAAACGGGTTTCACAAGCATGGCTCAACGCTTTTTTTAAAGGAAGGCCTTGTTTCTCAAAGCTGAGATGGACAACCTGCGTTCAAATTGACAGGTATACGGACGTTCTTTGTATCTATTGCATGATACCAAGAAACATGAATTTGGATTTAGAATGGGCCCATGCACGCTACAATAACGTTCCAAAAAGTGAACTCATCCAATGAAAGCAAGTGTCCTTGGTATCATGCAATACATACGACGTACGTCCATATACCTGCCAAATTTGAAAGTAGATTGTTCATTCAGTTTGGGAGGAAAAAAGAGAAACAAAAAGTTTTTCACAGGCATGACTCAACGCTTTTTTTTTGTAAGGAATGCTTTATTCCTCAGAACAGGGATGGACAACATGCGTTCAAATTTGACAGGGATACGGACGTTCTTTGTATCTATTGAATGATACCAAGAAAAATGCATTTGGATGTCGAATGGGTCCATGAAGATTGTCCAGAGTTACTAGTTAGATTCTTGTATTCACTTTTATCTAACGAAATAAAGTACGTCCAGTCTGAAAAGGTACTTTTTTTTGTTTCCTTGTATACACAAACGCACTTTATACCGAGTCAATTTACCAAAGATAACTCTCCTCTTAGTTGACGCTCGAATAAGATTGTTTTCTACATGATTTGTTGCACTTGTTTGGAGTGGAATAACCCCCCCCCTAAATTTCAGATGTTCAAACGATAATCCAGGCTACCCTAGGATTGCGATTATTTATTCATCAATTGTTGTAAAGTTGGATATGACAGGACCTCTTGCGGTTCTTGGACCGGGAAAATAGTTGTTGGATATTTGCCATTGGCAAGGTTGGAGCGCAGCGATGCTTGATGGTCTCCGGGTGTGCTGCACGAACACAGACGCGTTCGAAGGTGTCCAAAACTTTGAGAATATCAGGAACCTTGTAAACCAAACCAGGTAAGTCGTTGATGCTGTCCGGGATCTTGATAGTTGCCAGAGGAATCATGGTATAAATGCTTTGGGCGGGTAACGTCAGAAGATAAAACACAACAGTTCGTCCAATGATTTGTACGGCCAGAATTCCCTCAAACAACTGGTCGTCGAGAGCGTCCTTGCAAAACCTGACTACCTTGATCAGATCCTTGCAAACAATAAAGTGATCGTCGCTATACATGGCAGATTTGGCTTCACCATAGGCCAGGGAGGTTGCCCATTTGACGCCTAAAGACTTGGTAACACTCAGGTCTGGCCGGGAACTTGATGCTTCCTTAGCCTTGGCCTCCAAGGTGGTTTCGTCCAGCCAGCGCAAGTATATACCATTGTCTGGATCATCAAATAGACCGGCCAAAAAAGGATCAATGAAGCGAGAGCAAAGCTCCATCTCGTTCACGTTTTCTTCGATAGTCATAAGAGGTAACTTTGAAACCAAGTTGCCGATCGCTTTGGCAATTTTCTTTTCCATGGTAGGTAGAGCCAGAGTTTTAAAGCTGATCTCAGCCTCATCCCGGCCAATTTGTTTGTTAACAGGCACTTTAGCTGGCGGACGTTTCCGTCCGCAAAGGACGGAAACGTCCGCATGTTTGACCTCAAATTCTAATCAATAAAAATGCTTCAGCTTAGTTTTGAAACAGGCCTCTGGACTAACCTTGACTTCAAAAATATTACCCTGTCCTTCTTTCTTTCTCTTCTTGATGCAGAAGGCAATGCAAGAAAAAAGATAGAAAAAACCAGACAAGATGCTCGTGTAACTATGTGGCTATCAGCAAATCATCATGTAGCTACAGTGATAGCTTCAATTTAGGGTCATAATAACTAGAATAGACTTGATTTAGAAGCTCTATGTGTTGGAAATAAAATGATGTTGTTACGGTCGACGTATGCCATGTTGAAGTTGCGGACGTTTCCGTCCTTCCTAAAATGGAAGTTTAGAGGCTGTTTTTGATCTTATCCCCCATGCTCCTAACATGTCGAAACCCGTTCAAATTTTGATTGGTGTATTATAAAGTGTATAGGATGTCATTGACGAAGTATGGTAAGCTTTATTGATGTAAAGTTAGGAGGAAACTATTTCTAAAGTTGCGGACGTTTCCGTCCGCGGAGCATGAATAGTGCTTGTTAATAAACCGATCAAGGATGCTACTGAATTGTGTGGTCGTCGCCAGAGGGATGGGTTGGCGCTTGATACCGTATGCTTGCTGGATATACTCGTCGATCATACGCCACTGGTCGTAATCAAAGTGTGGTTTCACCTCTTCCGGGTATTTGTTTCCATCAAGAAGCAGCACTGAGGTGGATGATAGTATCAATAGCAGATTGTCCTCCAATGAGAGTTTCCATTTGTTTGCTTTGAGCGACATCTTCATGTTGTGAAATCCTTTTGACACATCAAGGCTGTTGATCACCAAATGCTCGCCCAGCGGCTGATCAAGGTTTACTCCATTAAAGCAAATGGTTTCATCAGACTGCCGTTTTTGTTCCGTGGTGCTAAATTCTGAGATGTATTGGTTGATGTCCACTGAAGCGCCTAGCAGTGTGCTGCTGCTATTTTGATCGTGCTCACGCTGCTGGTTAGGGAGATGCTCATGGTGGCTAACCTCAAAATGTGCTTTGATAGCAGTCAGCTCGGCGAAGTGATGTTGGCAAAGTGGGCAACCAAAATGAATTGTAACAGTCATATTTGAAGAAGTAGAGGAATCATTGAGGTATAGATATGATTCATTATTACGCATTCGTTCCTTGGTGATGCGACGAGGAAAATCAAACTCTTGTGTCTGTGTAAGATGGCGTCGAAGGTTTTGTGGTGATTTGTAAGTTGAATTACAATCGTTGCTCATAAAGCAGCGGTGAGCGACAAACACGGGAGTTGGTTGGGACATGTAAAAGTGGGAAAACACACGAAAAGTGGGAAGGTGTAGGCTGCGGATTGGGCATAATCAGAGGTATATTTTAGCCATCCAATGAATCAAGTGCCCGCTGGGTCAGCCTAGGATAGCCTAGGATAGGTTGAAATCTTGCATTCTTTTACAAAAAAAAGCGTTGAGCCATGCCTGTGAAAAACTTTTTGTATCTCTTTTTCCTCCCAAACTGAGTGGACAACCTGCGTACAAATTTGACAAGAATATGGACGTACGTCGTATCTATTGCATGATACCAAGAACGCCTTGTTTCCTTGGACGAGCTCACTTTTTTTGGTTCGTACCACTCCAATCGGTCGCTTTTTTGAAGGTTATTGTAGCGTGCATGGGCCCATTCTAAATCCAAATTCATGTTTCTTGGTATCATGCAATAGATACAAAGAACGTCCGTATACCTGTCAATTTGAACGCAGGTTGT
>LT553376.1:125409-149075 GCA_900079185.1 Absidia glauca
AGGGACCGACTCAAAATGCTCCTTCAGCATGTCGTGTTGTATTTGCGATGTCACAAACAGTTTTTCATGGGGTACGTCTCCAGTAGGTTCGTTAACAAAGAGCGATGCCTTGAGGAAGTCAATAATGTCCTTTTTGGTGGTGGAGGAGACTTCAACACTGTCTGTGCGATCAGGAGTTCATATTACAACAAATGGAAGAGGCGTAAGTTGATTAAGTATGCCTTACCACTAAAGTAATATACAATGGTTACCTTCGCTCTCGCTTTGACTTTCGTCTTCAGGATATGACCTATATACGACGGGGTTCCGTTGCTGTACTAGCTTTCCAATGGCCATTGGCCGCAGTGGATCACCATTGTGAAGGTAGGTGGGCACCAAGTTCGCGTCCTTCAACATTCTCCCGCAGCTTTGGAAGTTCTCGGCGTTCTGGATTTCACCGTATATCATACACGCAGCTTGGTTGAATGTTAACATGTGTGTAAAAGGTAAAAGCGTAGGAAAAGGTAAAAGCGTAGGAAAAGATAAAAGTGTAAGAAAAGATAAAGCGCGAAAAAAAGGTGGAGACGTTTCAAGACGTTCTAGAGATATTTTCAAAAAGTCCGACATTGCAAACGTCTTCAAATGTCTCCAAAAACGTCCCCAAACGTCTCCGACTTTATCTTTTCCCTTAGTGGTGCCCCACTTGTGCAAGCATTCCCCTTTCTCTTCTTTTTGCTTAACGTCCAACTATAGCATTTCGTTTATGATCAGTTTAACGTCTTGTCTTGCTTATTCTTTTTTTTCTCCCGGATTCAACAGTAATTTACTTCTCTATAGGACCCTTTTCGCTTAGTAGATGAATGACGACCAACAGCAGACTTACGGAAAACTCCACTCTCATAGAAGATTTGGCTTTCTCTCTTTCCTATCATAGAATTGACATTTTACCCAAAAGATGCGGCTGGTTCAAGATACCCATTTGTGCCTGATCGGGGATGGTGGTGATTAGGTACCCGCCCCCCCCCCGCAAGAACAGCATTGATGAATGCGATTTAATCTTACATAGTACAAGAACCGGCCCGAGTGAGCTCCACACTTCCGCTTGCTTGGGCGTCCATGCTTGGAACTCCCATTTGCCAAGTCTTGTTTGTCAGGCTTAAAGATTTTTTGTGTATCGCAAGGTAAATAAAGAGGTGATTAGGAAATGAAGAAACTCAGCATCTAATACTTGGCACAGATGTCGCCGTTTTTCCTCTCTCGCTCTCTCTCTCTCTATGTGTGTGTGTGTGCCTGTCCTTTAGATCAGGCATCAGGCGGAAGGTAGGTAGGCGGATAAAGGACATTGGACTGTTGCCAGGTTAAACAATAGTGTGCTTCATTTGTTTTTCGGCGTATCATTTTGAATGGTTGGATTATGGTAATGCAACTTGAGTTTCCGGACTCGTGTGCCAAGGCAAAACGGCCTGGATTGACTTTTTAGGGACATTGCCCTCTCTTGCCAAATGAGTGGCTGGTGGGTGCCATGGTGGCGGCGGCGGACATTCCGGTTGGGCTCTGTCCATCTCTCTGATCACTACCCGTCGTGAGTCTATGCACAATGTACCACCCTGCCCTCTCCTATTCTCCTATTATAGAAGCATCGTCATAGCCTAGCCCTGTTTCGCCTCCTACGCAGGGACAATGCCATCATCATGTAATAGGGCACCACCATCATCATCATCATCATCATCATCACCGTCATCAACTGAATATAGAGTTTGGTAACAGTAAGAAAGAGTCATTGAAATGTGATATGCTCCATGATCTAACAAGAGCTGTTTTTAGAATAGATGGGATTGCCAAGCCAAATGACTTTCCCCTTACTCTCGGGTCAGAAATATCAAATGCTGCAAGCGGCGTCAGCGGGGGGTGAAATGGGCGGTGAATGAACCAAGCGAATGAAAAAAAAAAACTATAAAAAGAAAAATTTGATCCCTGACTCTTCTTGTTCCTTTCTTTTCACCACTGTCTATTCTATTAAACATGAGGTAAGTTTGCCAGTGCTTTGCTCCGTTGGGGGACAGTGTGAATTGACTTTTTACTTGCAACTAGCCAACCTGCCGCTATGCCCACCACCCAAGCCTACCCTGCCCCTCAAGTGTCCATGACCACTGACCGTGAAGTCAACGCCACTGAACAATTGAAGCAACAAGATGGTATGTACAGTACAATGAATGGGGGTGGGTAGATACTGACTGTTGCGTTTTGGTTTGATCCATGTAGAAAACGCCACCAACTCTTTGTTGAGGTAAGTGCTGTCTTCTATAGAGAGGGGAAAGAGGCCGGATACTGACGAGTTGGATGATTCTACTTTTAGATTGAGAGGTGGTGGTTGCGTCAAGGGATGTTGTGAAGCCATCTGCTGCTGCTGTGCTCTTGAAGCTATCTGGTAAGTACGAAGGGGGAAATGTTGTACTATGAACTGACCCACCTCTTCCTTTTGTTGCCCTCGATTGTCTCATTGTCGTCATTCAAATCAGTTGTTGTAAGTGATACATGAATTGTACCTATTAACCGACTGTTGGTGGCACAGATAATCGTACTCATGCCTCTTCTTTTTGTATATGAATCTAGGCGAACTTGATGAAATCTGCTGTTAAGGAGCTCAAGAACCACTCCATATCCATATCCTCTCTTACATCATACAGATCAAACATATAATAACCTAGTGTCTCCCCCTCTCTTGTCTTAATAAATAGTAATTATGAATGATCGACACACACAAAATGTCAGTAGCCTAGTCTTTGTTTGTCCTTAGGCCATTCTTCTATTTTGAGATCATTTATTTCAAATGGCGCTTGTACTACAACAAACTCCTGACAAAAAAAAGTTGGGGTTCAAATAGGGAATCTTGCGTGCAGAAGCAGAGCAAAGGTCGGAGTTCACATTAGACTTGAGAGGAAGTTGAAAGACTTGGCGCACAGGGTACAATTTTCACTGAAACTTTGCTTTTCAAACCCCAGACGGCATAAAATTTGACCGAGCGAGGGAAAGTGGCCATATAAGGATGCCACGATTTCCGCACTGACCAGACTCGGATTGCGATGCGTATCCCGAATTTTGTGGTGAGAGTTGGAAAACTGCTATAAGCCCACTTTTTCCACAAATCTTTATTCTTCACTTCTCCACCACTTTTTTCTTACCATCGGCTTTACCATGGCTACCCCCTCTGGCACGAACTATGCATGACGACCCTTAACGATGACAGCATACGATGACAGCAAAGGTACGTCTCCTTTTCAGCAACCTGTCCACCCCTCTGTACATTGCGAACATTAACATCTTCCATCATTACTCTTCTTTTTCCTAGCAGATCGAATGAGATGGCAACGGATATAGGCCCTCTGGCAGCAGGACTGGATGGACATGTGGTTATATTAGGGATTGGACGCAAGGGATCACGAAAAAGTTACTATTAAAAGTATACCAATCCTTTGCCATATCCTTCTGCTACTATCACTGATACTTTTACACAGTTTGGTTGTCTTTGTCCACCTCCCTTTGTTTGGTTTTTGCAGCAGGTTAGTCATTCTCATTACAACTTGTCGCCATTTACACATTAGCTTAACTACGGCCTCAAACATAGCCTGTACCATAGCCCTTTTATCCTTCTGCATCAATAAAGCCTACTTATACATTCTCCAAAAGACCTTTCTTTGATCCATAACTTTAACAAGGCTATGTGCATTATAGAGATCGGACTACAGATGAGTAGTTTATCATTGACAACTCCTTGAACACCACTGGCTTACTAATTGGAATAAATCTAATGGCATATACATAATCTCAGGGTCTATCTGCACATACCTACAAATTTGCACTCTACCCCAGCCAGTAGGCCAAGGATGATTTGCTTATATAGCGCTTGAAAACACCATGTCTATTTCAACTCCAACAACGCCCACACTTTTTTCACATCCCGCTTTTTCACAAAACCTTCATGCGCAAATCCGGTTAGAGTTGCATGATTGGCTCTCCAGGAATTCAGTCACTGATTGAGTAACCACTGATGATCAAATGACCCCTTTTTTCGGGTATTTCCGTGTGGGAAATTGGTACGTCGCCCTTTTCTTCTCTCTTTCGCATAAACTTCACAAAAGAAACCAAACAAAAAACCAAACAAGCGAACAGGTACCATCATGGCATTGATAAAGACAACTTCTTTTAACAAACTTTATAGTCATTTTAGAAACAGCATCAGTCATAGTATACGATGTGGCAAATTTGGTGGTCATAACAGCTCGCACATATATCGATAGGTAAATCCCTCAAAAGGCGTATGTGAAACAAGCGAAAACTGACCTATTTTGTCATTTGTGTAGACAAGAGTCTTATAGCATGGTTGACAACATTCTAGCAATGGCACATATCAAAAGAGAACTGCACCCGACAGTTGTCACATCCAGCAAACGGCCCCAAGTATATACCAAGGGATACATCCATGATCCACTGCGGCCAATAGCCATTGGGAAGCTGGTACAACAATGCGACCCAGTTGTTTACCGCTCATATCATGAAGATGAAGAAAAAAGCGAGGGCGAAGGTAATCATTATATATGACTCCAGTGATAAGATATACTTATCGTATTCGGCATGGTATATGGTGTATAAAGGGGGTTGGGTATCAGATTGATTCATCAATCTGGATTACTGCCGCATCGGAGTTTGAATGCTTCATTTGGAAGACTTATGCTGGTAAGAAGTTTTTTTACTGGGACTCCCTTTTTTACCTTTCTCTCTCTCTCTCTAATGTAATTTTCTTATCAGATATGCTAGGTTGTATTTCGTCTCAAGAAAATATCGTTCTTATCGCTTTTGATTATGCGGGATTGACAACAGATCCTGATGACCTAAAAACATTTCTACAGTGAGTACAAATGCTTCTCTCTCAATGAAAATATCACACTTCGTCTCGTTATTTTTCACGATACCTCAATAATCAACTTGTGCCTCTTTCCTTTGTGGTATTAGGAACACTTGATCGCGCAGACAGTGGAGAAACCTCCTCTATGGACGATGGAGAAGAAGAAAAGAGTAAGTGTCTTAAAACATTGTGATACAGTATGACATGGCTGATTCTCTATTCCTAAGGTATAACATAGAGTCCACCATCCAAGGAGCCACTCTTAACTTCCCTGAGGTGTGGTCTCTCAAATGCAATACGACATGGTGAAGGAACATTTTGGGTCGGTCCGACAAACTGCCAAGCAAGTGGAACGATTCGTGGGCCAATTGTAGTGGTACCAAAAACCGCACGTCATTCAAGGGAGTCAAGCTTTCTTGGTATCATTCGATAGATAGAAATCACCTCTGGGTCTATGTTAAATTTGATGTGCATCAAAGATTGGAAGTCGGGACAGACCGGCGCAAACGCGGCCGCCACTTGTGGGTTGCAAAGGACTTCTACAAAGGTAAGAAAACAAAATTTGAAGCTACATGCTTATTGTATTATGTGTGATATCTAGGTCCGGTCGCCAAACCGAAGAAGGCCCTCAAGAAACACTTGTATTCCAATGTCATGACAACCATTGGCTACGCCCGGAAGAGTAAGGGGTAGGACTCGGCCAAGACAACAGCGCGCTTGATCAACAAGATGATCGAAAGCTTGACCGACAGCTTTTGTGAAGAAGTGTTTGCATCTTGCTCTGCCAATGCAGACAGTGATCTCCTGTCCCGGGACCTGGTGCCCAAAGTGGCCGCCGAAGAGCTGGTGACAGGTTCCAATGGAAACATGGATGGTAAGATAACAAGAAAATCAGTGCCCCCTTCTCATTACGTATTTATTTTAAAGATCTTCGGTGCCGGCTGGACAAAAAGTTGGCGAATGTCCGGCTGGTGGTTCTGGATTACGCTGGATTGTCAACTGACTGCGAAGACATCCAGCGGTTCCTGCGGTAATAATAGAAGAGAACAAAAAACATTGGAACATAGGCACTAATTAACCAACCGTAACCCATTAGAAAATATCAGCAGGTAATGGAGGTGGTTGCCATTGCCATACTTGTCAAATGAGCGGCTTTCACTATTCTGACAATGCCAACCAGCGCGAAAATCAATGGGACAATGCCTGTGGATTATAGGTGGACGGATTCAAGCCTTCGTCGAAAGATGAAAAGAAGGACCACCATGTCTTTTGGGATGGCAGGATCATTGGACAACATGCGCAAGATATACATTGTGGTGGAACCTCCTCCCTCTCCCCTGTATTTGTCCCCCTCTCTTTCTCCACGATGTTGTATTATGTGGTTGGAAAGAATAAATTCGAGTAGAATGTGAAGACTTAGAGATACGATGAGACTGTTGGAGGGGTTTAATAATGTTTTCATTTGTACTTTCTATCTATACCGAAGGATGGTTTGTGCTAGGGATTACTTTGTATGAGAAGTGGTGTAGTGAGTAAGGGTACGTCGTGTTATTCATCTGGGATGTATGGAACACTGGTGATTCACCTCTGATGATATCTTTTGGGCTTATCATTTTGATATGGGATCTTATCAGTCCGAGGTAGCTAGTCTCTTGACCAATGACCAAGATTTTTTTTATCTGACCTATCTGAGTTTGAATACTTAAATCATGCCAAGATCACAATTCTACTTTACCCATCCTGTCGTCTTTGACAGTTCTTTTTATTAATCTTACTTACTCATTAGGTCTTGATAAGACACACGTCAATAAAATTATCCAGTGGATGGGCAGCATCTTTGTCCCTGTCTTGAATTTGAAATAAGTGTTTATAACAGAGTATTGACGCCGGTGAATGTGCTGATTATCAAATCAAGTGGTATAACGAGTTGGAGTACTAGGCTTTTGAGAAAACCAAAGCTCTCTTTATCGGGTGACTTGGATTTCAACCTTCGGTTCTGGCTACAAAGGCTCACTTTTCCATTAATTCTTGTCTTTGCTTCTTCATCACTTTTTTTCTTTCCATCGACATTATCATCCCACCACGAACGATTCGTCCTCTATACAATGATCTTAAACGACGAACGCAGGGTAAATCCTTTCTTCTCTCCTTCTTGCCCGCCTGTTGCTTACCATGACTAACATTTGCATTCTGCATCATTGCTACTTTTTTTCTTGGATGATCGAATGGAATGGCAACGGATATCGGCTTTCTGGCACCAGGATGAATGGACGTGTACCTAGATTAGGGGTTAGGTTCAAGGGATTGAGAAAAACATGGGAAACCCCTTGCAATTTTTTTTAGATACACTCACTTTTCTATGATAGATTGTCTAGCCATTGTACTTCTAAACATCACTACTTGCTTACCTACTCCCACTTTGCACACTACTACTAATACTTTTAGCTCTGTTGATCAGGTTTCCCTTTCTTCATTACCTGTGACATTACATTAGAATCGCTATTCCATGGCAAGTCCTCCATATGGATCAATTAACCATAGTCTCATTCGGAAATAAAACCTATCTTATACCATCTTCATGACTTTAGTCTTCTAAGTATATTTCATTCATCTTGGAAACTCCAACAGGTAGCGCCAAGTTTACCGATTGCTTACATACGCTTTGAACAAGGCACGATGTGACGAGCGGTTTTTCAAAACCAAAATGGATGTCCTGTCTTGAAATTCCACATGGAACAAGATGAAGGCATATATATCAAAGGATAGCAACTTGAAATATGTCGGTGTCGTATGCTTCTCTGAACACTACACCAAGTCCCAAAACAGCGACTGATTCCAGTGGCCTCAAAGCCAATCATTCATGCACCTAAGCCCAACATCTCTGACATCATTCGGTAGATAAGAAGCGCTACTTTTTTCATGTAAAATTTGATTTAAGATCTGTTTTTCTTTTATGAGAGAATCCTTGTCTAACAAAAAAGTGATACTTTTCATGGAGGATTGTCCATCCTTTTTGTAAAAGCGGTGTTTGAAAAAATCGACAGCTTTTTTAGTTTTCTTAAACTGAAGGATTCCAGGAACAGATGGAGCTGGTGTAGACAGAATTCCAAAGACAAGGGAGTCAAGTGAAAAAGCGATTTTCGTTTATTTGTGCACTTGAAACAGAGCTAAAATCCTTATCGTACACAAAATCCAAACTAAACCTGAGCAGCAGCAGCGGAATGTCGGTTCCTTCGCTCATGTTTGGCTCCAGGAATCAAAAAGATGATCATGGAGATGGTCTCAAGCAAGCTTTATTGAGTACATGAGACTATGTTCAAGCTAAATGGAGGGAGGGGGATACTGCGAAGGATAAATCTAGTGCCATTTCCAGGAGAAGGGGAGAGTTGATTGACGATGCAAAAATTTGTCAGTAGTAGTGGTAGGGGGCAAAGAGATAGTGCCCTTCGGTAGTCCTTTGCTTGGATAATCTACTAGGGGGAAAGTGAGTGCACTTTAAAAAAAATTGCGAGGTTTCCCCATGTTTTTCCTGATCCCTTGCAATCAATCCCTAATATAACCACATGTCCATCCAGTCCTGGTGCCAGAGAGCCAATATTCGCTGCCATTTCAGTTGAACTACTATAAAAAAAAGGAGTAGAGATGCAAAAGGTAAATGTTAGTCATGATCAGACAAAGATGGACACGGTGGTGAGAAGGAGAGACTTACCCTGCGTTCGTCGTTTAAGGACGTTGTATAGAGATCGAGCTCGTTCGTGGTGCGATGCTAATGTCGATGGAAAGAAAAAAAGTTATGGAAAAGAATTTTTATGTTTTTGCAGTGCGTCGTTTCTTCTTTATCAATCGGAGTTTAAAACATAAGACATGGCCGGCATAAATGTCGAAATGAGCGGCAGGTTGTAAAGAAAGGAGTGGGCAGAGGGGATGATGGAGTTAAGAGGGGTAAGTGGGTGAAGGGAAAGGAAGAAGGGAAAGGGGGTGGTAGGTAGAAAAAGCCTGGCCAAGCTTGGGAGTAGAAACACACAGGAGACGGATCCGAGATTTCTTCGACTGATTGACCACAAATCACAAAAGGGAAGTCCTGATTCTTTGTGGCCAGAAGTGGAGTTGTAAAAGTAGTGAAAGGGCGCTGCAACCTTGTTTCGTTATGACGACTTGATACGGTGTTCGTGTAACATACTCTTCGGCGTTGAAAATACGGAACGCACCGAAGGAGACATGAATGACCCTCTTATACATCATGCTCAAAACGCAGCAGCTCAAAGAACTACGACTTGTGTCTATGGGCCTTTCTTTGTCACATAAACAAAAAGCCACAGTGTCACCACACGTTCATTGAAGGAATCGTCAGACCTCTGACGGAATAAGGTTGTGGACATTGCTTATCGCTCCTTTCCTTCTTTCGCTCTAACTTTCTCGGGGTGCTCAACGCAGAAAACGTAAGTGAGAAACAGCCACTTAGAAAAAAGAGAAGGGAGGATGGACGTGCTCATATATTTTCACTTGCTAATAATTCAATGCCATCCTTTACGAATGAACACGCTGCGTCTCTTGGGGTATGAACGAATCCTGAGATACTATCAGAGCTTCTCGCAGAATGCCTCGCCCCAGTAGTAAAATGAAAAACGGAGTCATCACTGTCTCCGATATTGGCTTAAATGCGGAAAAGAAGGCCATCGCCAAACGCTTCAAGGAGGTTAGAAAAAACAGAACCATCATTGTCTCCAAAATTGGCTTGAATACGAAAAATAAGGCCATCGCCAAACGCTCTAAGAAGTTTGGAAAAAACAGAACCATCATTGTCTCCAATATTGATTTGAATACGAAAAAGAAGGACATCACTCAATACTTCAAAAGGTTTGGACATATCTTCAACATTAAGCTTGTCAAGGATGAAAACGGTGAATTCAAGGGCATTGCTCACGTGGAATACAGGTAGGTAACAGGAATACAATTTGGAGCTCTCTTTACTAACATGTCTTTGATTATATCAGAACTATGCCAAGGGAAGATATCAAGCAGCCCATATTTCTTGGTGGACAACGCGTTAAAATGGAGTATGGCCGATTTATCTCTGTGGAACACCGACCAACAACCTGCTCTGCCAAAACCTTCTCTCTTGGATCCATGCTCAAGAGGACAGAATTTGTTGACGAATGGACTACGGAGGTGGGTGTCGTCCTATCGGTGGACTTCCAGCGAAAACTGCTCGACGTGAACTTCAAGCATCTGGACGTCAGTTATCAAATGGAGACGAAGTTCGGCCTCATCAACAACGACGTAGTGGTGGAGAAGATTGGACACGCGACCTTTCTTACCATCTCCTTGAATGAACCTGCCAAGTACTATCGAACGAATGGCCCGAAAAATCGGTGGCGCATCCCCCGTATCCCCTGGAATTCCACTGAAGCCTCTATGGAACAGACTGATAGCCGCTCTCCCACGCAGATCTATACTATGGCAGACTTTCTTCGCTTGGACAGGTGGATGGTGTGTCGTATAAAGTTTGAACCCGTGCCTGATGAACAACAATGGCTCTCGAAACTGCTGGCAAAAATGGCGAAATACAACCTGGTTCCTCGGGGCAAACACCTGGGCGTCAACCAAAAACCAAGAATCACCGTCGTTCGTGCATGCAAACCCATCAAAAGCCACGAAGACCGAGCACGTCTTCTCAACTTTGATGTCCTCTACCACCTCGAATGCAACATCAGCGCCAATTATCTCTTGGAGCGCAACCTTGACGATGAATTCTACGAGCTACTCCGTTTGCTCGATTCTCCTATTGCTTGTGCCATCCTAAAATCCATGACTACAAAGAAGAAGCGTGTCTGGTGCCCAAAAGCCGCTATCAGTAACATTGACACAAAGCTTTTAGCACAGGTCGCCCGCGAGCGCCGAATCCCTCGCCATTGCGTCATGTCACGCAAAGTCATCATCACGCCGACTAGCACCCTCTTCGAGCCCTTGTTTCTGGAAATCGGCAACCGTGTGATACATCACTTTGAAGAATTGTCGGATCGATTCATTCGGGTGCAGTTCTCAGATGAAGGCAAGATGCGTGTGTTTCCCACTTTTCAGGACATGGCCCGGTCCCCTCTTCTCAAGCGCATCTCTGATACTCTCCGTGATGGAATCCAGATCGGCGATCGAACATACGAGTACCTGGGCTTCTCTAGCTCACAGTTACGGGAACATGGATGTTGGTTTTATGCGCCCCCTAACGGTGCAGTGGACGGTGCCTCGGATCTACCGGACACAAGTGCCATTCGTGCTTGGATGGGAGACTTTTCCGATATCAAGCCTGTAGCAAAGCATGCCGCTCGTATTGCACAGGTAAGACTAATGGGCAACACACTCATCCTGTTACTGACTTTTTAAGCGTGTGTATGGGTGTGTATGGGTGTGTATATGAATTAGTGCTTCTCTTCAACCATGGCCATCATGGAACTCGGAAAGGACGAGGTGAAACGCATCGACGATATCAAAGTGGAGGGCCAAGAATCATCTAAAAATAAGAAACATATATTATCTGACGGCATTGGCAACATCTCACAGGACCTGGCATACGAAGTGTCGCGACGCATGTCTCTGCGTGTCGTCCCTTCTGCCTTCCAATTCCGGCTTGGTGGAACCAAAGGCCTCTTGATGGTGTCGAACAATCTCGAAGGCCGCATACTTCAACGCCGCCACAGTCAAATCAAATTCACCTCGGAATACTATACGCTCGAGATTGTGCGCACCTCGTCCCCCAACTCGGCCTACCTCAACCGGCAATCCATCACCTTACTCTCTGCACTGGGCGTCGAGGACACTGTCTTCACCCAGCTACTGGGAGACACCATCGGCGACTTAAACCAGATGCTTGGCAACCGCAAGCAGGCTCTCAAAGTGCTAAGGAACGGCTGGGATAGCTTTGGCATCAAAACATTTATGGCGGACATCATAAGCGCGGGCTATATGGAGCGACAAGATCCTTTTATCAAGAACTTGATCAATGTGTTCCGCCTGCGGATGCTCAAGGACTTGAAGGAAAAGGCCAAGCTGCCCATCAAGGACGGGGCGCTTTTGTTTGGTGCCATCGATGAAACAGGAGTGCTCAAGGAGGGCGAGATCTTTTGCCAGGTGTCGTCGGGCATGAATCAAAATTACCGGCGTGTTATCCTTGGTGAATGTGTGGTGTACCGGAATCCCTGCTTCCATCCTGGTGATATTCGTGTGGTGAAAGCGGTGGACTGCGACAGCCTTCATCATCTCAGGGACCTGGTGGTGTTTCCCTCGGTGGGTAAGCAGAACATCCCAAACATGTGCTCCGGTGGCGATCTCGATGGTGATGAATACACGTAATGTCTGTTGCTAGACAGAGTGATTGTAGCAAACTAACCTCCCCCTTTTTTTTTCTCTCCCTTTTCTTCTTTATAGAGTCATATGGGACACGAATTTGAAGCCCGTCAAAGTCAATCATGCGCCAATGGACGAATCAGATACGGAATCAGATGCCAGCAGTGAAGAAGATGCCAGCAGTGAAGAAGATGTCAGCATTGAGGATATCCAACAGTTTTTTGTCAAATACATCAACAACGATAATCTTGGTCAGATCGCAAATGCACACTTGGCTTTGGCTGATGCTTCCAAGGAAGGCGCTATGGACAAGCGCTGTCTTGAATTGGCCAAGCTTCACTCGGCTGCAGTGGGTAAGTAAACGACTGGATCAGTGATTGTAGATATAACTAAAATATCCCTTCTTGTGCTGTCAGATTTCCCCAAAACGGGGATTCCTGCCATTATGGATCCCAGCTTTAGGCTCAGTCGCTTCCCCGATTTTATGGCCAAAGAAGACAAGCCAATGTACAAATCAGAAAAGGTGCTTGGAAAGATGTATCGACACAAAAAGCTGACGGGTTACGATAAGTACGAAGAAAAGCTCGTAAAGGAAACGGTGTACGATACTCGTCTTCGGGTCCCTAAAATGGAGCGACACATTGCCGGTGCGCGCCAATCTCTGGAAAAATACAATTTCGAAATGATCGCCCTGATGAATCAATTCGGTGTCAAGACAGAAGCGGAACTTATCTCTGGATTTGTCATCTCGTGGCTTAATGGGCGCAACAGGAAATCCGAATACGAGGCTCAGAAACAGGTCACCACCGCGGTGTCGAAGATGCGACGACACTGGAAACAAGTCTTTATGCGGGAATTCAAGGTTGCCATCAAGGCCAATCGCAAGCAAGGGGAAGAAAAGAACAAGGACCGGGGTGGCAAAAGGGGTAACAAGAGGCACAGGAAATCGAAACAGCCAGAGATGGGCGAGACGATCCAGGAACAAAAGGAGGCCAAGGCGGCGGCGTGGTACTATGTGGCTTACCATCCGAAAGGACGGGGTCGGGATCTTGACATTGACAATAACTACTTTAGTTTCCCTTGGGTAATGCATGATCTATTGGTGAAAATTGGCAAGCGCAAGATGGGTGATCCTATTAAAGATGAAGATATGAAGCCTGTGGACGAAGACACCATTCAGCGATACCCAGTAGATGATTCTCATGACGAAGATACCCAACAAGAAAGCGATGGCTCCGACTACGATGGAGGCGATGATGGTGAAAGTCAAACCGCTGGGACTCCTCGTACAGATGATACTGATCATGAAGGTTATAGCAACGACAGCGACAATGATGTTGATAATGTCATTAACGACTTGGCTATTGGATCCTTACAAATCAATGACAGTGGTGGTGACAGCAGCAGCAGTAAACAGATTCTTCCGCCTGATGATGTCTTGAACAAAACAACTCTGGTGGAATCACTCTCCAAGGAGGAACTTGTTACCAAGAATACTATCTCGAACCCTCTTTGAAATTGACCTTTGTAGTTGGTTTATCAGTAGGTATGACTTGAATGATGGGTTTGCATGAATGAAATAAAATGGCATGGTAGCTGTCGGCGTTTCAAAAGTCATTTTATTTTTCGATTCATGTGTTATCCCTTTTTCACTTCTCTCCATTCAGTATTCATCCCCAATTCCGGTGGCCCCATAGCCAGTTATTCATCCACCTAAACCCACCATCCCGGGCATCGCTCGGTAGATAAGAAGCGCTACTTTTTTCATGTAAAATTTGAGATAAGATCTCTTTTTACGAGAGAACCCCTGTCTAACAAAAAAGTGATACTTTTATTCATGGAGGATGAACCATCCTTTTTGTGAAAAGTGGTGTTTGAAAAAAGCAGCAGCTTTTTCAGTTTTCTCAACTAGAGGATGCCAGGAACAGATGGAGCTGGTGTAGACAGAGTCCAAAAGACAAGGTAGTCAAGTGAAAAAGCGATTTTCGTTTATTTGTGCACTTGAAACAGAGTTAAAATCCTTACCGTACAGAAAATCCGAACCAAACCTAAGCAGCAGCAGCGGAATGTCGGTTCCTTCGCTCATGTTTGGCTCTAGGAATCAAAAAGATAGTCATGTAGATGGTCTCAAGCAAGTTTTATTGAGTAGACGAGACTATGTTTAAGCTAAATGGAGGGAGGGGAAAACTGCGAAGGACTAAACTAGTGCCATTTCCAAGAGAAGGGGAGAGCTGATTGACGGTACAAAAATTTGTCAGTAGTAGTGGTAGTAGGCAAATAGATAGTGCCCTTCGGTAGTTCTTTGCTTAGATAATCTACTAGGGGGGAAGTGAGCGCACCCTAAAAAAAATTGCGAGGTTTCCCCATGTTTTTCCTGATTTCTTGCGTTCAATCTCTAATAGCCACATGTCCATCCAGTCTTGATGCCAGAAAGCCAATATCCGTTGCCATCCCAATTGATCTACTATGCAAAAAAAAAAAGCAATGATGCAAAAGGTAAATGTTAGTCATAATTAACTCAAACATGGACACGATGGTGAGAGGGAGAGACTGACCCTGCGTTCGGTTGTTTAAGGTAGTAGTATAGAAGGCGAGTTCGTTTGTGGTGCGGTGCTAATGTCGATGGAAAGAAAAAATGTGATGAAGAAGTAAAGAAGAAGTAGTGAAAAGAATTTTCATGATTTTGCAGTGCGTCGCTTCTTCTTTATCGATCGGAGTTTCAACAAAAGACAAGATGGCGGGCATGATGTCGAAATGAGCGGTATGCCGTAAGGAGGGGAGTATGTATGAGATGGGAGGAATGGTAGGGTCAAGAAGTGTCGTGAAGGAGAGGGAGCAAATGGGTGAAGGAAAAGAAAGAGGATAAAGGGGGCGGGGGAGTAGAAAAAGCCTGGCCAACCTTGGGAGCAGAAACACACAGGAGACGGATCCGAGACATTTCTTCAACTGATTGACCACAAACCACAAAAGGCAAATGAAAAGAACTGAGATCTTCGGTGTTTAAATCACGGAACCACCGTGGGAGTACATGAATGACCCTCTTATACATCATGCTCAAAACGCACCGGCTTCATGAACTAAGGCTTGTGTTTATGGTGCCACTCTTTGCCACATAAACAAAAGGTCACAGTGTAACCACATGTTCATTTGAGGGAAACATCGGACCTCTGATGGGTAAGAGAGAGAGAGCGTAATGCAACTCTTTTTAGGTACCGGTTATGTGCCTGTCAAAAAATATCAATCTCCGCTCCTCGAGATTAGACCATCTTCTTCAATGCATCGCATAGAACTGTGTGTGTGTGTGTGTGTGTGTGCATGTTTTGTTTATAGATTGCTGTAGAAGATTCTTTGCTGCATTGCGCCGTTTATTGCATGGACTCACGGGGTTAGTATCGACTCGCTCTTGATCTCGACATTTCAAGCGCCGTCTCCAGATATGTAACATGGAGTGTGGACATTGTTTATCGCTTTCTTTCTTTCTTTCGCTCTAACTTTCTCGGGGGATGCTCAACGCAGAAAACGTAAGTAAGGAGCAGCAGGCAGCCAGGAAAAAAGAGAAGGAAGGATAGACGTGCTTATGTTGCTTTCACTTTGCTAATAGGTCAATGGCCTCCATCATTAATGAACACGCTGCGTATCCGTATCTTCGTCAGGCGGAGGTGAACGAATTCCGGGAGCTCATGGGGACTCCTCTCAGATTGCCTCACATCACTCGTAAAAGGGAGAACAAGGCTATCATTGTCTCGAACATTGACTTGGATACGAAAAAGAAGACCATCACGAAATGCTTCAAGAAGTTTGGCTATATCTTCAGCATCGAGCTTGTCAAGGATAAAGACGGTGGATTCACAGGTGTGGCTCACGTGGAATACAAGTAGGTTACAGGAATATGAGTGGGAGCTCTCTTTACTGACATGCTTTCGATTATATCAGTACCATGCCAAGGAAGCTTGATATCCACCAGCCTATAATTATTGATGGTCAGCTCGTAAAAATGGAGTATGGCCGAGTTATCTCTGTGGAACACCGACCGACAACCTGCTTTGCCAAAACCTTCTCTCTTGGATCCATGCTCAAGACCACAGAATTTGTTGACGAATGGACTACGGATGTGGATGTCGTCTTATCGGTGGACTACCATCGAAAAGTGCTCGACGTGACCTTCCGGCATCTGGGCACCAGATATCAAATGGAGACGAAATTCGGCAACATCAACAACGACGTAGTGGTGGAGAAGATTGGACACACGACCTTCCTTACCATATCCTTGAATGAGCCTGCCAAGTACTATCAAATATATGGCCTGGACAAACGGCGGCGCATCAACCGTATCCCCTTGGACTCCATTGGATATCGTGAAGAAGCCATTATGGAAGAGACCGATGTCCGCTTGCCCACACTGATCTATACTATGAAAAACTTCCTTCGCTTGGACAGGTGGACGGTGTGCCGTATTAAATTTGAACCCGAGCGTCAGCATCAACATTGGCTCTCGAAACTGCTGGCGGGTATGGCGGACTACAACCTGGTTCCTCGGGATGAACACCTAGGCACCAACCAAGAACCAAGAATCACCGTCGTTCCTGCATCCACACTGCCGGCCATCAAAAGCCACGAATACCGTGCACATCTTCTCAACTTTGATGTCCTCTACCACCTCGAATGCAACATCAGCGCCAACTATCTCTCGGAGCACAATCTTGACACCTCCTTCTACAGCCTACTCTCTTCGCTCGATCCTCCTATTGCCTGTGCTATCCTCAACCTCATGGCCACGCAGAAGAAACGGGTGTGGTACCCAACCGCCGCTATCCGAAACATCTACACAAAGTATCAAGCGTTGATCGCCCACAAGCGCCGAACCCCTCACCATTGCGCCATGTTACGCAAAGTCATCATCACGCCAACCAGCACCTACGTCGAACCCTTGTCCGTGGAAACCGCCAACCGTGTGGTGCGTAATTTTAGTGCCTCGTCGGATCGATTTATTCGGGTGCAATTCTCAGATGAAGGCAAGATGCGTGTGTCGCCCACTTTCCAGGACATGGCCCGGTCCCCTCTCCTCAAGCGCATCTTTGCTACTCTCCGCAATGGAATCCAGATCGGTGATCGAAGGTACGAGTACCTGGGCTTCTCAAGTTCGCAGCTTCGGGAACATGGATGTTGGTTTTATGCGCCTTTTAACGGTGCCAAGGACGGTGCCTCGGATCTATCAAAGGTGGACGCAAGGGCCATTCGTGCTTGGATGGGGGACTTTTCCGATATCAAAATTGTCGCAAAGCATGCCGCTCGTATTGGACAGGTAATACCAATAGGCAACATACTCATCCAGTCCACTGACTCTTTTACGTGTGTGTATATGAATTAGTGCTTCTCTTCAACCATGGCCATCATGAAACTCAAAAAGGACCAGGTGAAATTCATTGACGATATCGAAGTGGACCGTTATACATTCACTGACGGCATTGGCAACATCTCACGTGACCTGGCATTCGAAGTGTCTCGGCGTATGTCTCTGCGTACCGTCCCCTCCGCCTTCCAATTCCGGCTTGGTGGAGCCAAAGGCCTCTTGATGGTGTCGAACAAGCTCAAAGGCCGCATACTGCAACTCCGCCCCAGTCAAATCAAATTCAACTCGGATTACTTAACGCTCGAGGTTGTGCGCACCTCGTCCACCATCTCGGCCTACCTCAACCGGCAATCCATCACCCTACTCTCTGCGTTGGGCGTCGAGAACACTGTCTTCACCCGGATTCTGGGTGAAACCATTGGCGACTTGAACCGCATGCTCGCCCACCCCAAGCAGGCTCTCAAGGTGCTCAGGAACAGCTCGGACAGCTTTGGCATCAGAACATTTATGGCGGACATCATCAGTGCGGGCTACATGGAGCGACAAGATCCTTTTATCAAGAACCTGATCAATGTGTTCCGTCTGCGAATGCTCAAGAACCTGAAGGAAAAGGCCAAGCTGCCTGTCAAGAAAGGGGCGTTTTTGTTTGGTGCCATCGATGAAACAGGGGTGCTCAAGGAAGGCGAGATCTTTTGCCAGGTGTCTTCGGGCATGAATCAAAAGTACCGGCGTGTTATCCGTGGTGAATGTGTGGTGTACCGAAATCCCTGCTTCCATCCTGGTGACATTCGTGTGGTGACCGCGGTGGACTGCCCCAGCCTTCATCACCTCAGGGACCTGGTGGTGTTTCCCTCGGTGGGAGAGCAGGATATCCCAAGCATGTGCTCTGGTGGTGATCTCGATGGTGATGAATACACGTAATAACTGTTGTTAGACTGAGTGATGGTAAAGCAAACTAACCTCCCTCCCCCTTCTTTTTTATAGAGTCATATGGGATCCGATTTTGAAGCCTGCCAAAGTCAATCATGCGCCAATGGACTATACTCCTGCCAAGCCCGATACAAAATCAAATGTCAGCATTGAAGATATCCAACAGTTTTTTGTCAAATACATCAATAACGATAATCTTGGTCAGATCGCAAATGCACACTTGGCTTTGGCTGATGATTCCGAGGAAGGCGCTATGGACAAGCGCTGTCTTGAATTGGCCGAGCTCCACTCGGCCGCGGTGGGTAAGTAAACGACGATATCAGTCAATGTAGATATAACTAACATATCCCCTCTTGTGCTGTCAGATTTCCCCAAAACGGGGATCCCTGCCATTATGGATCCCAGCTCCAGGCTCAGCCGATTCCCCGATTTTATGGCCAAAGAAGACAAGCCAATGTACAAATCAGAAAAGGTGCTTGGAAAGATGTATCGACGCATTGACCGGGCGGATTACGACAAGTACGAAGAAAAGCTCGTGGAGGAAACGGTGTACGATACTCGTCTTCGGATCCCTGGGATGGAGCGATACATTGCTGGTGCACGCCAATCTCTGGAAAAGTACAATCTCGACATGGTTGCTCTGATGAATCAGTTTGGTATCAAGACAGAAGCCGAACTTATCTCTGGATTTGTCATCTCGTGGCTCAACGGGCGCAACAGGAAATCCGAATTCGAGGCTCAGAAACAGGCCACCGCCGCCGCGTCGAACATGCGACGACAATGGAAACAAGCCTTTATGCGGGAATTCAAGGATGCCATCAAGGCCGATCGCAAGCAATGGGAAGAAAAGAACAAGGACCGGGGAGGCAAAAGGGGCAACAAAAGGCATAGGAAATCGAAACAGCCAGAGGTGGGCAAGACGATCCAGGAACAGATGGAGGCCAAGGCGGCGGCGTGGTATTATGTAGCTTATCATCCAACAGAACGGGGTCGGGACCTTGATATTGACGCTAACTACTTTAGCTTCCCTTGGGTGATGCATGATCTCTTGGTGAAAATCGGCAAGCGCAAGATGGGTCATCCTATTAAACAATCCACCACCTCCACTGAAGATGAAGATATGAAGCCTGTGGACGAAGATATCATTCGACAATACCAAGTAGATGATTTACCTGATGAAGATACCAAACAAGAAAGCGATGGCTCCGACTACGACTTTGATTATGACTTGAACTATGACTACGATGGAGGCGATGACGGTGAAAGTCAAACCACTGGGACTACTCGTACAGATGATACTGATCATGAAGGTGATAGCAACGACAGCGACCATGATATTGATAATGGCATAATCGACTTGACTATTGGGTCCTTACAAATCAATGACAATGTTGGTGGCAGCAGCAAACAGGTCCTTCCTCCTGATGATGTCTTGGAACCTCTGGACAATACAACTCTGGCGGAACCACTCTCCAAAGAGGAGCTTGTTACCAAGGATAATGTCTCAAACACTCTTTGAAATCGACCTTTGTAGTTAGTTTACTAGTAGTTATGGCTTGATTGATGGGTTTGCATGAATGAAAATAAAAAGGCATGATAGCTGTCGGCGTTTCAAAATATCTTTGTATTTTTCTTTCTCTCGGGATCGCGATTCGTTTGTTGTCCCTTTTTTTACTTCTCTTCCATTCAGCATCCATCCCCGCAACCACATTCATGTTACGATCCGACAAAGATTCAACAACAAAGGGCACTCTTTTGGACCATTTTAATCCGAATAACCAGGTGGTCTATGATCTTACGAGTGATGGCGAAGACGATCTTGAAGAACTCGCTGGCAATTCCACAGCTGGCTCTTCGGCTACCACCAACATTGACTTTCCCACAACCTCATCAAAAGGAGCGTCCTCATCCTCCCACGAAAAGTCTCGATCACCAACAGGATCGACTATCATACTATGTGATGACGACGACGGTCCGCCATTGACGAATAAACGATCAGGACTCTATATACCAACCCCACGCCACAAACGGTCCGCTCGTAACTCTGACTCTTCTAAAGGAAAAGGCTCTCTCGTAGAGTTTTTCGCAAGAAACAACACATCACCGATGCCACAACCACCTCAGCCAACGCCTCGCCGAGAACGCCCCGCTCATATCATTGATCCTTCAGACGAAGAAGAGGAAATGGACTCTCTCTTGTCGCTTTTCGGAAGAAACACACCGCCACCTCCTCCATCACAACAACCACCAGCACAACCACCAGCACAACCACCAGCACAACCAGCACGGGCCTTCCCAAAATCATTTATGAAAGCCTCAGCTTTGATGCCGACCAGCAGCTCCAGCACACTCCAGCCTAGCAATGGGCGAAAAACCGTCGAGTACCGACCTCAATTATCCGAGGAACAGCAAAGGGTCTTGGATTTAGCAGTAAAGGATAATCAAAGCATCTTTTTTACTGGATCTGCAGGTAAGTCAGTCAGTCAGTAAAGGGCAAAGGATATTTAAAAATGAACTGCATGTAGGAACGGGGAAATCGGTACTTATGAGAGCCATGATCGACGCCTTGAAACGCAAATATGGGACGGGTGTGGCTGTAACGGCATCGACAGGGATAGCGGCTTGTAACATTAGTGGGTGTACTCTTCATAGGTAAGCAAGGCAGACCCCTTCACATGTATATATATAATGAACAATCCATGTTAGCTTTGCGGGGATAGGAATGGGCCATGAACCTGTGGAAAAACTTATCGAAAACATCTCCTGGCGAAAACCCTCCCGAGAACGATGGCAGAAAACAAGGGTGCTGATTATTGATGAAAGTAAGTACAAGATGGGTGGGTGGGGGGCTCAACAAGGAAGTGTACTGATATGTGTGTGATTTTTGATGGTAAATAGTCTCAATGGTGGACGCTACTCTGTTTGACAAGTTGGAAACCATTGCCCGGCGGTTCGGTGCGTCTGATAAACCATTTGGGGGGATCCAGGTAAAGTACCTCATACAGGATTGAAGTGGAAGGGTGACTCAAGTTTTTCTTTTGTTGTGTATATCATAGCTTATTGTCACAGGCGACTTTTTCCAACTCCCACCAGTGAAATCAACAGGGTTTGCATTTGAAGCCAAATCTTGGTCGGCGGTTATGAAGAAAACTGTGGTCCTAACTCATGTGTTTCGTCAAAAAGATCAACGTAAGTGAACCCTCCTTCTTTCTATCCACCCAGCTGACAAACCCTCTGTTGCATATAGTGTTTGTCGACGTCTTGAATGAAATGCGTGTAGGAAAACTCTCAGAAACAGCCCTCCGACTGTTTGCATCGCTTAACCGTCCCTTACCAGATTCAGAAATTGATCCGGCCGAACTGTAAATAGTGAACCCCCCTCGATAACACATTAAAACACCAGCTTACTAACAGGTTTGGGGGATTCTTAGGTACCCATTACGTTGGCAAGTCGAACTATCCAACAATACCCGACTCGACGCACTCCAAGGCGCCATTGTTGAATTCAAAGCCAGCGACTCGGGCCGTGATCCTAAAAAAATGGAAAGCTGCATTGCCCCTGGATTGATCAAGCTCAAACGAAACGCTCAAGTCATGCTTTTGAAGAATATGGACCCGAGGCTAGTCAATGGATCACTGGGAATTGTGGCGGGATTTGCCGGTGACGAGCAATACAACTCAACATACATGCTGCGAGAACGACTGGCCCCCAACCGACGTGGCGAAGCCCCGACGGAAGCTGATTTGCAAGAAATGATCAGTCGTAGGTATCCAGTGGTGCGATTTGCAAATGATCGGGAGATCCTCATCGAAAATGATCGATGGTCCATGACCCTACCAGGTAAAAAAAAAAAGGAATAGAGAGTGAAATATCAAGAAAACGTCTGACTCTCTCTCTCTCTCTCTCTGTAGATGGTACTGAATTGGCATCCAGATCTCAAGTCCCACTCATATTGGCCTGGGCCATGTCGATTCATAAAAGTCAAGGACAGACGCTGGAGCGGGTCAAGGTAGACTTGGGCCAGTCGTTTGAAGATGGTATGGCCTATGTCGCTTTATCAAGAGCAACATCCATGGAATCCTTACAAATAGTCAACTTTAAGCCATCAAAGGTAACGGCTTCCCCAAAGGTGGCGACTTTTTATCGGTCCCTGGAGGTGGTTTAGTTTAGCGTGGGTGACTTCATGTAGTAATAGTGCTTGTCTTTTAACTTTGAAAATGAAATAAACCAACAAAGTTGACTATGTATAGCTAAGGCCACAGCCGAAAAAGTCCATTAACTAGGATAAGGGCGGTTGAATAGAAGAGGAACGCCAGCTCTGTGTTGATAGTGATAGATTTGGACTCTGCGTTGATATGATCGACTGGGCTTTCTGCATAGGCTTGGTCAGCCTATCACTTTTGAGCGGGGTACGAAATGTTTTTTTTTTGTTTTTTTTCAGACCGATCCAAAGGCAAGCATGTAGAATGAAAAAAGGTGCTGTTAGCAATTGCGAAGGACCAGTTGTTTGGACTGGAGGGACACATCGCAGGTAGGTTTCAAAAGGCAAAAGTGATCCAATCTAGGTTTTATTTGTTACCTTACACTTGATGCCGAGCTAAGAATCCTTATTATTGTACTGCACTGTGCACATGACACAAGGAATCAAGAGTTTTGAATTTGAGACGCAGGATTAATGCGTCTGTGTATGTGTGAGGCGCAGATCATATTCGGCACCGGAAAGAAATGTTCCCAAAGTGACTCAAAACAGAAATCGGCGCAGCATCTTCCGATCACCCAACGGGGAAGTTCGGCGCTCGGGTAAATTGATTTTCTGTGCACTTGTTACCTGATTCTAGATCCAGACATTAAAAACGCAAACCTTTTTTTTCTTTTTTTCTGTTGTTGTTCTCTTTCTAATCATTATTATTATTATGAAATCAAACTGGCTGTTCGTCTTGCTCAGTCTTCTTATTGTGGCAGCAAGAGGGTTTCAATTGGAAGAAGCCGCCTATCGATCTGGTGCGCCCAAAAACATTATCTTTGGTGCGGTAGTTCCTGGCTCATCGCATGTGACCTGGGTGCTTCGTTTCCTGGATGAATTGGCCCAACGAGGTCATAATGTAACCTTTGTCACTGTTGTAAGTTACTCCCCTCCCCAAAAATGAAAAAAAAAAAAAAAA
>LT553376.1:149722-161419 GCA_900079185.1 Absidia glauca
AGGGGACAATTGGGTGAGGAAGCTGGGATCCTAACCCCCGTTTTTTTCTATGCTTAGATGCTGCGACGGAATACATCAACGACAATTTGGCGACTATGACTGAGTTTACCACACAACACCAGTCGATTTCCAAACGCTTGTACAACAAGTTCATCATGCCGCTGCAATTGTTCCCTATGATCAAGACCAGCCTCGACAGACTCAACGACATCAAGCGTCGTCATGGCATCCCCAGTACTGAACCGACCGCGCATGCCTTGAAGATCGTCAGCACGGTGTTTGGTGTGGAAGCACCTCGTCCGGTGGGTCCTTTGGTGGAACTGGTTGGCCCCATCTTCTCGACCGAGTACCAGGGCCTCGACGAGACGTTTGCCACGTACCTGTCTCAGCACACCAACGTGGTGTATGTGGCGTTTGGCCAGCATGCTAGTCCTTCCGAGCAAGATGTGACCCGTGTCCTGACCCCCCTGGTCCACCAGTACGAAAAGGGCCATATCGATGGGATTATCTGGTCCAGTGGGAATGCGCGCAAGGAAAAGTTCCCTGCCACCTTGACTTCGGCTTACTCTGGCAAAACTTACGACCTTTCTGCCTTGTTTGATCCCAGCAATACGCAAAAAACCGACTCTCTGGGCGGTGATTTGTTTGTGACAAGATGGTCGCCGCAAATGGCCGTGCTTCTCCATCCTTCTGTGTCGGTGTTTGTCTCGCATGGTGGGGCTAATTCGTTGATCGAGTCATTGCATGCGCAAAAGCGGTTGATCTTTTTCCCCTTTTTTGGTGATCAACCTGGTAAGGGGAAATTATCTCATTTCTTCTTTATGGGACTCATTCCTTTTTTTTTTTTCCTTTTAGGTATTGCTCGGCACCTCTCCCAATCCGGTCTGTCCGAGTACTTCGACCACCTTACTTCCATCGATGAGATTGATACCCGTGTGGAAAAAGTCGTCCGGGATGTCGACGGGTCCTATCAACAGGCCGTGCAACGGTATCAAGCGCTTGTCCAGATTCATAGCAAAGCCGCCCCCTCCCGTGCTGCCGACCTGGTTGAAGAAGCTGTCTATACCGCTCAAGGTGCCCGTCTCATTCACCGTGAAGACGTCGGCATCTCCTTGTCGTTTATCAAACGCTACAATATCGATCTGTATGCTATTGCCTTTGTCGTGGTCGGATCCCTCGTGACCGTGGTGGCGTGGGGTGCTTTCAGGTTGGCTCGCAGAGTATACGTGGGTGCTAGGGTCTACCAAAAAACAAAAACACTTTGAATAGAATAGAGAGAATGAGAAATAAAACATGTATATACAGCATCAAAATATTGTGATGGGGAGGAGGTAGTCAAACAACTCCAGTGGGCCACCCTCTTGTTGGCCTATTACACAGAGTGTTTTAATGGTTCGTTTTCTTTCCTTTTGAGGCGGGTAGGTGCTGGTCAACAAAAGACAGGGTGTTTTCAAAATCATAACAACTCACTCTGACCACTACCATTGTCTTTTTGTGGTGCTACATACCGTTTAGATACCCCTTCTTCATTCCTTTAGATTAGCCATGAACATCCTCCATATTAACCGTTTCTCTCAAGTTTAAAAATCAATAAAACACACTCTTTGACATAGCTGCCCTTGTCTTGACGTACTTTTGGACACTTTCTGTGCGCATAATCGCGGCCACATTCCGCGCAATGTACAGTACATACTAGCCTTCTTTTTGAAGGAATAGTTTCTATGCAGTGACAAACTAACCATGTAAGCGACGTTTATTTGTAGCTACGAGCTTATTCCACCTCGTCTTCGACTTCTTCGGGCTGAGATGTGAGCTCCAGGTTTGTTTCTTCTAAAACCCCATATACATCACTCGAGTTATCTCTCATGATTACTTCAGGTTTAAAGTTTTCAGAATAAGAAAACGAGTGTCTTGCTTTACGCATAGGATGGTACTTGAGGAACTATCAAACCACCAAAAAAGAAGAAGGGTGTGAGAACAGTTTAAAACATATGATCGACTTACAGCGCCGATGGCTCCTAAATGGCCTTCGTGTCTTAAAAACAACGCTTTCATGGTGCCTTTGGACCAAAATTGAATGGCATACGAGAGGGTATTCATAGTGATGGGATGGCCACGGATAAAACAGCCACCAAAATAGATGCGTTTAATGTCATGCTGTTGGGCATTCAAGTAGGCGATCTGACCTATATTGTTACTACATCTCACCAAAAAAAGGGCGGGATAAACTCTTTTTGTCTGCTATACAGAGGTGTGGACTTTTTACCTGACCATGTACAACAGACTTTTGGCAATATCCAGGGATCTGAATTGACCTTCGGCAGGATGCTGGCCTTTCTTGAATACTTTGCCGAAACTGGAAGCAATCCTAGTAGACTTTAGCCCCAGTTTTGTATAATCTGAGCCATAGATGTCACCCACCAATAGATCGACATTCCGGTTATCGCCCATCACTGACATTTCCAACATTTCTTTTGCCCCCAAAAAGTGAGTTCTCGGTTATGTTGCAGTGAGAGACTTACCATCAAAGGAAGAGGCTTTGGTTAGCAGAGACATCAGACCCCATAAGGTGCCTCCACCCAGCTAATGGAAAGAAGGGGAGGGGTCAAGTTCATGCACACACTTTTAGTAAATGTTCTTACAGATGTACCACTGATACGAGAGAATTCATCAGGACCTGTCACTTTGAGCAAGCTTTTTTTAAAAGAAAATTCATGCGAGCGGGTTTTGAACCATGAGTTTCCTTAGTCGATCCTTCTCAGCGATTTTCCCCTTACCTGACGCCGGAGCCAATATTGACAAGCTATGATAAAAAAGAGCAACATTCAGTATAGTTTCATAGCAAACGATTGGATCCCATACGATATAAGGGTACACATCATCAGGCGTAGGTTCGAACTGCAAAGGGGGCAGAAATTGTTCATCATAGGTGAACACTTCAAACGGAATCTCGGTCATGAAGAAATCCAAGCCTGTAATCAAGCATTCCATTTCATCCTCTTTCTGCACCTGTACTCCCGGCAAGTGTGCTCTGAGTTTGCTTTCATACAGATAGGCACCGCCACCTGTGGTTTTCAGCACCTGCGGCTTATTGTTGTTCTTATCTTCGGAGTTGACCAAAGTGGCAATGAATTGGATACACTCATCGATCTTTTCCGTCTCAAACTTTTTGAAGCAAAGTCGACCCCCACCACTGCCTCCACCAGGTGTGAAATATACTATCTTGGCCAGCGAGCCTCCAATCTATATAAAATTAGAAAAATTCAACCCATACGTTCAAATAAAAAAGGTGCCTCCCCCGATACATTCACTTTTTTCTTCTTTTTACATCTACAGCGATTTGAGCGACATGGTCGGTTTGGTTGGGTAAGACTATATCTCTAGTTCCATGAGTAGATGGATCCATCGGAGCCTCCGATACAGAAGCACCAATTACATTCATCACTAGTAGTTCCAAAAAAGATGGGCAAAAGTAGAAGGAAACTTTTTTTTTATTGAGTGTGTGTATATAGTGTCATGGACTAGACTAGGGGATATAATACAAATGGGAGGGCGGCGGAGGTTTAAACCAAGATCACGACGGCGACTGTTGCTGCTGCTGTTGTTTCAATTCTTCGAGTTCCTTGTCATACCTTGCCAGGTCATCCTTCAATTCGGCTTCCAAAGCTTCCAAGTTGCCCGTGTCGTCGTCACCCATGACATGTTCCAATTTCGCTTCACGATCCTTCACCTGTAATGCAAGCACCTTTTGTATTTTGCGGCCACGGTCGATCACTTGTTCCATTCGTTGTTGGATCTTTTGGTAGTCGTCTGCGTCATTCGTACTAAAGGGCAACCCGGCTTCTTTGACTCGTCGGTAGATCTGGACCTGGCGCTGTTGTTCTTGGGCCAATTCGTCTTTTCTATCTTGCAATTCTTGTTTCAAGAGGTAGATCTGTGAATTGTAGTCATCTTGGGAGGATGTAGTGGGAACCATGTTCGAAGCTAGAAAGGAAAGAAAGAGAGAGAGATAGGGACGGACCAAACAAAAGCTTTTGGGATCGGGGATCCACGTCGGTATTTTAAACCGGAGATTCAACCAACAGGCCAATGAGAGTTGATGATTTCATCTCTTAGGTTGTAAAAAAAACATTCCTTTCCCCCTTTCTCCCCATTTTCTCACTCTTTCTCTTTCTTACTTTTTTTCTTTTTTATTACTGCTTTTGTTGCTGGTTGGATGACTCGACCTATTGTTTACACACCTGTAGAAAGTTATGATGAGACATCCATCTTGTCCTCCACCTTGACCCCGACGACGACGAACACCAGCACCACAGCCGCCGGTGGCAACCATGGCGAAAGCACCAGTGATGCAACGAGCTGGGAAGAAGACCATCGGCCTCTGTTGCCTCGATCCTCACGCACGTCTTCATCGTATCGTCAAGAAGGGGATGCCAGCAATCATCATCATTTGGTTCCCACCGCCACTCCCTTTAGCTGTGCCATCAATCTTGCCAACACCATTCTAGGTACTGGTATGTTGGCCATGGTAAGTGCCACTTGGTTTATTTAGCTGGTTGTTTGTTTATATGAATGATCACACTTTGCCTCTGACCTGCATGATTTATTTATATAGCCGTCTGCAATGGCATCGGTGGGTTTACTTCCAGGGATTCTTGTGATTTTATTGTCAGCCATGGCATCTGGTCTGGGGCTCTACTTTTTATCTTGTAGCGCTCGTCATACGGATGGACGCAATGCATCTTTCTTTGCCATCTCTAAACTGACCTGGCCCAAAATGGCGGTGGTGTTTGATTTGGCGATTGCCATCAAGTGTTTTGGCGTAGCGATCAGTTACCTGATCATCATAGGTGATCTTATGCCCCAGGTATAAAAAAAAAAGAAGAGATCATCTCTGACAATACCGGGATAACTCATTCTTTATCTCTTTGTTTCGTTAGGTGGTGGCTTCTTTCTTCCAAGATGCTAATAATGTATCGATTCTGATGGACAGACGATTTTGGATCACTCTGTTTATGGTTACTGCTGTCCTTCCTCTCAGTTTTCTTCGCAAACTGGATTCCCTAAAGTATACCAGCGTGGTGGCCTTGATTGCTGTGGTGTATCTTTGTGTCATCGTCATTGAACATTACTTTGCCTCCGACTTTACTCCTCCTCCGGCAGGGAGTGTGGAATGGGTCACCTTCTCCAGCAAATTCTTCAGTCATCTGCCTGTGTTTGTCTTTGCCTTTACCTGTCACCAAAATGTAAGCGGAACAAGAACACAGGGGACTCGGTCTGATCCTATCCTTCTTTATTTGATCTATAGATCTTCTCGGTGTATAATGAACTTCAAGACAACAGCCAGCGCATCATCAACAAGACCATCGGGATTTCCATAGGCTCATCTACTTTTATCTATGAACTCATTGCCATCCTTGGTTACCTTAGCTTCGGAAAGAATGTCAGCGGAAATGTGATCTCTGAATGTACGTATGATGACAGGTGCCAGACTTTTGTTGCATGACTGACTGACTGACTGACTGACTCACTCTTATAGATCATCAAAGTCTTTTTGTGGCGGGAGGTCGATTGGCCATTGTGATTCTTGTCGTTTTTAGTTATCCGCTGCAAGCCCATCCTTGTCGTGCCTCTTTGGATAAAGTCTTGGCTTGGAACAGTCCAGATACTCGGGGCCTCAAAGTGCCACCATTGCCTTCTCCCTTCAAATACTTTGCTATGACCACTGCCATCCTAATCGGTAGTTATTTGGTGGCCATCACTGTGACGAAATTAGATATAGTCCTGGCTTTTGTCGGATCCACGGGCTCAACCACCATCTCCTTCATCCTCCCCGGACTTTTTTACTTCAAAATCCATGAAAATGATCCTTGGGAAGCCCGCAAAATCTCTGCCCTCGCCTTGGCCGTCTACGGACTGTTAGTCATGGTCATTTGTTTGACATTCAATATCATTCAATTGATCCATTAGCTTTATTTAACTTCTAGTCAACCCCTCCTATACCCCATCCTCTCCCATACACACATACTTTCTCTCACGCACACAATGACACCACCCTTAACTAATCTAGACAACAATGTTTATGCAGACCTTCCTCTTTGGATCAAATAAAGAAACATGACCTCTTTTTTCTTTTACCTACTTTTTGTTGTTGTTTGAAAAACTGAATTTGTGAAACAATAAGAAAACGGATCAACCAGCATGTGTTGTCAATATAAAAGGGAAGATGTTTCTTTCACTTTTCGAAATCCACTTTGACTTGGCCATCATCATGCAGTTTGCTAATAAGCATTTCGATTTCAATGCCCGCTACATCGAACTACCGCCCGTTCCTCCCCATAACATAATAGACCAACGAAGAGGATTCATCCGACATGATCCTTCCTCCACTAGTGAAGAATGGCATTTGTGGGCAGCCGCACAGACTCTCCTGAGCCTCCATCATCAATATCATGGAAGTGACGCCTACCACGAATTCAACTCCGACTCCTCGATGATCTCTTTTTCATCCTCGAGGTCTCCCACTTCTTCGGGAGATAGCAGTAATACAGGAAGACAGGATAGCGATACTGCTAGCTCTACAGAAGAAGAAGATGAGGAGGACAATGATCATGGCATTCCAGAAACAGCAGCAAAGACACGTACAACGACGACAACAACCATCCCTCAAGGAGTGGCCAAACCACGTTGGTCTGATGAAGAACGCTCGAAATTGGTGCAAGCTGTGATCCAAGAAAAGGCGCTGGACGAGCCCACCTCATTCCACTGGCCTCGTATTGCCCATGCCGTGTCGCCGCATCACTCCAGTCAAGCCTGCCAAGATCGATGGGTGAAGGGCATGTTGCCTGTCCTCGCCACAATGTACTCCTCATCCGCAGACGACTCTTTATTTTTAGGGCAAGTTCATGCAGTCTCTGACTCCTGATTGGTCAAGGTCAGCTGGGCGGAGTGCGTCATAGCATAGGGTCACATGCCGGCACTCCTTTTTTTTTAACGACTACGACACTCGATTATTTTTTCTTTTCCCTTCTTCTCTCTTTTGCTGCGCTACATTTTTTTTTCTCACATAAAAACCTCCTCCCGCAACTTGATTGAAACTTTCTTCTCTTTCTCTATCTTTTACTGTAAGTGTCTTTCTTTTCGACGGGCATCCACTGTTTATCATTCCTTAATTCCACTCACTTTTTATATCCTACTAGATGCGCTCCAAGTTTAAAGACGAACATCCTTATGGTAAAAAGAAAAAAGTAGTGGATGAAGAGTAGGAGACTCATCATGTATGTTTGTATGTTTATAGAAAAACGCAAGGCTGAAGCCGAACGTATTCGACAAAAATATCCCGACCGTATCCCCGTCATTTGTGAAAAGGTGGAGAAAAGTGACATTCCTACGATTGATAAGAAAAAGTACTTGGTCCCTGCCGATCTTACTGTGGGCCAGTTTGTCTATGTGATTCGCAAACGTATCAAGCTGAGCCCGGAGAAGGCTATCTTTATCTTTGTCAACGAAATCCTACCTCCCACTGCCGGTAAGCAACAACGCACACAAATGTAACTTTGTAGATAAACCAACACTGACTGAATCGTGTGAACTTTTTTTTTTGTTTGTTGTAGCTCTGATGAGTGCGATTTATGATGAACACAAGGACGATGATGGATTTTTATACATAACGTAAGTAGTAAGAAAAGTGATGATATGAGTGGGATCTTTAATCCATCCTCTTTCTTTTCATAGTTACTCGGGTGAAAATACGTTTGGTAGCTTGTAATAACCCTTCTCCTCCTTCTCCTCCTCCTCTTATGTATATTCTTCCCATCATTGATTCTATTCATGTATCCTTCCTGATTCCCTCACCAGCGCCCCTTTTTTTTACACATCTAGGATTAGAATCAATCTTGAACCATACAGAATAAAGAACACTGTGAATACTTTTTTATACATATAGCAAGATGTCAATCAAAAACTTCATCCTAGGGTACTTAGTTGCTTCTCAACGTCAACCAGAGTGTCTTTTAAGATATCACATGTCTCTCGCCAGATTTGACGGAGGAAATACAGGGCAAAAGGATGATGATGGATCGTGGCATCCTCCAGTGTCTATAAAGCAAAGAAAGGTTAAAGGAAGATGTGTAAGTGTGTGTGTGTGTGTGTGTGGCACTTACATTCAGGGCCTGTCGTTTTTCTTCTGCCAGAGTATAGGCACGAGTACAAAGGGTGCGTAACATGTGATAGACTGTGCGTTCATTGGAGTCATCGATCTGGTCGGCAAGTCCCATGATTACATCATGCCATTGTCCTTGGGAATACGACTGATCGGTGCCTTTAAGAGCAATCAGGCGCAAGGCACAGAGCAAACGGAAGGAGATGTCTTGTTTCTTGATGGTATAGTCCCTATAAGGTTTCCAAGAGTTGATTAAGACTGAATGATCTAAGAAGAAATAAAAAAAGACAAGACCTACCCTTCGTATCTGAAAGAAGGAAAAGACTTTTTAGACCGAGGATTCTGTAGACTTTTGTTTTTATCTTTACCCAGCGTGTTCCAAGATCTGACGCTTGATCTTCACTGCTCGTTCAGAGCGTTCGGTTTCTTTCAAAAGCGCCCAGACATGATGATCTAACGATACAAAGTTGTATTCGTTTTCCGGCAAGACAAATCCATATTCTCTAAAGATCGCTTGATTGTCATGAGGGCCGTAGTTGATAAAGACCTGCTCGCCTTTTCGATAGGGTGTCAATGTTTTGATTTCAAAACTTTGGGTTTGAGGATTGAACCCGCTGGTAATCTGAGTTTGAAAAAAGGGGCGATTAAAATTCATGCAAGACCTTTTTGGGTTTCGAAAAACGTACTTTGGCTTCAGAGGTATGATTCAGAAAGTCCAAAAGGGGTGCCATGGCCATGTTTCCACCTTTTTTATCGCTCACATGGATACAACGAGTATTGACTATAAAGAGACACTTTTCAGGATGAGATTGAACTGATTGCTTTTCTTACCACACAACCAAGCCCATTGATAAGATTCAAAAGAAACCGATGCAGGATTTTGGATTGTCTGGAGAAGAGGAATGGAGCGTCAGCAACAAATGTAATTCAAGTCTCAATTTTTTGGTTTTACCTTGAGAAACTGAAGTACAGCCGAGTAGTCGGCACGAATCTTTTTCCTTTGTGCATCCACTTCACCTGTGAGCAGCAAAAAAAGGTGAGAAAGACAGAGAGAGAGAAAGAGGATCTGTTTTGATCTTCTTTTACTTACTGGCGAGGGGTTGAGGCAGTTGATCAAAAAGTGCAGGAGGAAAAGTGACAGGCAAAGTATTGAAATGAGTGGGCAGGAGATCCAGATAAGGTTTCCATGTGGTTTCTGGGTCTTGCATTAACAGGACGAGATGGAGTGCCAGTAAAGGCTGTGTGCTTAATGTATGTGCCGCCTGGCCATACGTTTTGACCAGGAGATCACTTGAAATCAAAAACGACGTCGGGACCCGCACAATCACTTCTCCAGCCTCTATCGGCTCGGTTGCCATCATCCCTCGCCCCGTATCTACCCAGAAGCAGGGGGGAAAAAGTCAGAGGATGGAGGAATTTTTGTTTTTGATTTTTACTTTTAAAAGTGGCCAAGGTGAGTTTGGTGGGTGGAAAATGAGCCTTGTTCAGCCATCGCATGAAATGTTCATACTTTGCATCATTGACCACTATCCCATGATTATGAAAATAAAATAAAAGCCATGAGAATCACGGAGCATCTTTTAACAAAACCAATGGCTTGCCTGTTCCTCGTATAATCTTTTCATCGTCGGTTGCCATGGTGAATGCAGGGTGGTGCTAAGATAAGCTTTTTGAGGGAAAAAAATGGGGGAATCTGGTCGACTGGCCCTCCGTGGCTTGCTCAAAACATAATTTAGAGCGGCGACTTTTTCTGGCTTATCGCTTATGTATGCTGTCCAGTCAAATCTTTGAGCGATGGAAGGATCGCTGCCCTGACTTAAATTTTGTGCACACAAAGCAGGAATCGAATAGAAATCACTTGGTGACACTATCTCTCTGCCTACCTAAACGATCACCCTCCGCTTGAGAAAACTAAGAACTGAGCAGCTGCTGGCTGGTATTTTCAAACTCTGATATTCATAAAATCGATGGACCGTCCCCCAGGAAAAGTGCCACTTTACTTGGACAATTTTTCTTTGATAGAGGATAGTGACCTTTTAAACCCTTTCCTTGCACGTAGCCATTGCTTTATCGAATAGGCTTCATAAAAGCTGGTGTGTAGGTGGAAACCCAAGAAGTCTCCAAATGCAACAGAACTCCGCTTTTTTTTGGTGTGACTAAATCTTGGAGGCATTTGTCTTTCAATGTCCTTCTCATGCACCAAAAAGGAAAATCATGACGAGCCATTTATGCTATTCATCTTGAACAGTTCTGTGGCGCGCTACTCGCCAAATTCGCTCAAATATTCTTTGTCCAAGATTATACTTTGATCACTAATTGTGATGCCACATGGCTTGAGTTTTTTAAGCTTGGTTTGTTTCGAATCTCGACCTGCTTCACATTCAAGGAGTTACTTTGATGGAAGATCAATGCTACTTTTATATATCAACTGATGGATCGACCAAGGTCCCTCACTAAAAAAAAAGTTGCCTTCAATCGTGATTTGTCCTTTTTGCTAAAGCCGAATCCCAGACCAGACACTATTGAAACACCGCTCCAATCGCCCAAGTGTCTCTGAGAAAGATCTTCTTTTGGCAATGAGTGATTTTCCACATTGTGGGTTTTTTCTAATCCCGAATAAAGCCCTCACTGATCTCACTGTCATTTTCTTCCATAAATGCCTCACACAGACACGCACACACACACTTACACCAAATCCATGAATCTATAATATCTCAAACGCTTATTACATCCATATAAAAAGGACCAAGATCAGAAACTTTTTCTTTTTTTCTTCACCATCCTTCTTTCGTCGCTGTTCTCCATTTCCTCCTTGCCGCCTCTCCCTTCCACTTTTTTTTTACTCTTCAAATCAACGTTATGACTATTGATCCCGAGAAACCTCACCAAACTCGACTGGAGTTTGTCGAGACCAAGCAACAAGCACTGACACGGCACTCGTCTATCAAGAGCGACAAGACGGTGGAAGCAGGGTATGAACAGATCCCTATCCGGTTCCGTACTCTCTCCATCAATGTGACCCATAGCATGAATGGCCAAGACAACGACAATAAGAAAAAGAAGAAGACCGCCGATATGGATGATTCTGAATACTTTGCAAGCATGGATTATCATCGCCTCAGTAATGATGAAGTGATCCAACGCTTCAACACATCTGAAAAGCTCGGTTTGGACGCCTCGGCTGCAGAAACCCGTCTCCAACGCAACGGTGCCAATGTGTTTGCCCATCGCCGCCCAAACTACATCCTGAAGGGCCTTGGTTATGTTTTCGGTGGTTTTTGCTCGGTCCTGTAAGTATAAAAGTTCGGTCTTATCGTGCTTCCTTATTGACGATTTGTCTTGTCGATGATAGGTGGATCGGTGTGATTACGTTCTTTTTGTGCTGGATGCCACTCAGTACCCCACCCATTGCTCCCGGCGGTTCTCCCAGTGCGATCAATCTCGCTCTGGCCATCCTTGTTGTAAGTACCCCCTTCTTTTGTCATTCAATACTTTCCATCTCACCTGCCTGCCTTTTTTTTTTTTTTCAGATCATT
>LT553376.1:168813-193103 GCA_900079185.1 Absidia glauca
CATGGATGAAGTGGTTCCAATGATAACACAGATAATCGACATTTCAAAGTTTCAAAGGGTGAGAAAAGGCAAGGTTCTGTTATAGTGACAATCCATCCTACTGCTGCACGTGAAAAAGACATGGGTCCATATCATCAATTGTCACACATGCATAAACACACACACCACCAGTCCCTCTCTCATTACATGTCCTACTTCACTAACAGTTTATTGATGAGGGTTTAAAAAAAGGCTAGTCTAATGGGCAAGCTCCTTCAAGATAGCTCCAGCGCCAAGTTCGATCAGCTTGTTTGCGACATCGACGCCCAGCTGATTTGCCAGATGGTATTGTTGGTTGAGAGGCACGGAGGGATCCAAGGCCACAGAAGATTCATGTTCGACGACGTTTTGGCCATCCAGGCTGGCGACCAACCCTCGCAAGGATAAGGTATGTTTCTGTTGATCGAGAGCCGAGTTGACGCCAATGGGGACACTGCAGCCACCTTCGAGAGTACGCATCAAGGATCGTTCGCTAGTGCAGGCCAAGCGGGTGTTGGTGTGGTTTAGACTATCGATAAGATCGGTGCAGACTTGATCATTTTCACGGCATTCCACACCCAATGCGCCCTGAGATACGGCATGCAAGGATTCGGCAGGGGTAAGGATATGTGAGATTCGATGGGCCAAGTGGATGCGAGTCAAACCAGCCACCGCCAATACAATACCGGCATAAGGACCGCTGGGATCATCTAATTTGGCAAGGCGGGTATTCCTTAAGAAAGAAGATAAAAAAGGGGTGAGTCATAACCAAGATTTTTTTTTTTTTGTCAAACACAACTTACAAGTTACCACGGACATCAGTGAAGACAAGATGAGGATAGGCTCGTTTGAGTTGGGCTACTCGTCGAAGACTACTGGTTCCAATCACCGAGCCAGCCGGCAAAGATGCCAGGGTCGCATCCTTGTGCTTTTCAGACAAGACCAGTGCATCATGAGGGTTTTCCCGTTCCATCACTGCACCCAGATACATCCCGGCGGGAAGTGTTGTAGGTAGATCCTTCAGACTGTGGACAACAAAATCCACCCGGCCATCTTCCAAAGCCACCTCCAATTCTTTAGTGAAGAGTGCTTTTTCTCCAATCTTGCTGAGTGCCACATCTAAAATCCGATCGCCGGTTGTTGACATTGCCACAATTTCAAACTTGTGTTGGGGATAAAGTGACTCCAATGTGCTACACACCAGTTGTGTTTGGACCATGGCTAATTGTGATTTGCGAGTGCCAATACGGAAAGTGCGAGGCTGTTGCTGTTGTTGTTCCGACATTATAGGAGAAGTGTGTGTGTGTGTGTGTGTGTGTAGGCGACGGTAACAAAGAAAGAAGAGTGGGGGGTGGGGGTGACAAGAAGAAAAAGAAAGTAAATGGAAGGAAATCAGGGCAGCTTTGTCTTATTTTCTTTTTTGTTTAAGGTTGTTTCGGGCGGGACTGCCATCAGCGACTGGGGTTTGAATCCCCGCTGGTTCGCCGTTTTGGCAAACTCGGGACGCACATAACCCAGCGCCTATTCCTTTCTTCCGTCCTTCCCATGAATAATGAAAGGCCGAGTGTTTTACAATGATGTCACGACCTTGTTTGGAAATCAAGACCAAATAGAATCCTCCATTGACTTTGATAAAGTGCTGGCGACCGCTGGTGGTGAAGAAGAGTAAGTCCGTGCTGAAAGAACGCAACACAACTTACTAACGGTTTCTAAAGGCTGAAGCTGTCTCACGATGCCCACGAAATATCTGAATTCTTTGTGGATCCTACCTTGTTTTCCTTGCTACGAGAATACAACGATACTCCTCGTTTGGAAGAATCATCAGCTTCGAGCGATCCAAAGTATACCTCCCATCGATCGGCACTCCCAGCAACACCAACAGCAGCAGCAGCAACCCGATTTGGTGGTGCCAACGATCATAGCAAGATTCGAACGCCCCAAGCCAAGGATGTGTTACCTAACCGTATACTGGAGGAAAATCTGACCAATGCTGGAGAACCTGATAGCGTGGATAAAGAAGACGATACACGTGCGACGGCAGCGGCAATACTATCGTATCCTGAACAGCAACAGCACCAATCTCCTGGTCGCCCGCTACTACCTAGACCTCCTCCACCCATACCCGACATCAGAGAAGATGATCAACAAGGTGGCGGGGATGAAAAAGACGACATTAGCAACAATGGCAGCAACAGCATCTTGCACGCAAAATCTCATCCCGACATTCCCAAAACAAGCTTATCCAGAAAGTTTTTAGCAATGGCAACTGGACTGGAGCAAAGCTGTCTTCGAACGATCAAGAGGGAATATCTAATGGATGCACCACCACGTCTCCGTCTACCCAACAACTATGCCATTGTTCGACAGACCAACACAACATCCGAAAACCAAGATAGTACCAAGGGCAAGACAGCAACCGCCACCAGCATCAATAAGAAAAGAAGTCGTGCTTCGACCCCCCAATCCGATTCACCATCACCTTCGCCACCACCACCACCAGCAACGGGCAAACGAATCCGACGACAACGACAGCAACAGCAACAGCAACAGCAACAACA
The DNA here is from genome assembly GCA_900079185.1 of Absidia glauca. Taxonomy (NCBI): domain Eukaryota; kingdom Fungi; phylum Mucoromycota; class Mucoromycetes; order Mucorales; family Cunninghamellaceae; genus Absidia; species Absidia glauca. Next base: position 171,390 of record LT553376.1, read on the forward strand.
CTCGGACCAATTGGTCTTCTCCATCTCGATTTATCAAGCCCACGCCCCCAGCAAGAAACTACAAGATTTTAATCTCCTTGGCAACCAGACCCTGACAGATATGCGCGATGTGATTTACTGCCGGATGGATTTCTCGGCGCATGGTGATCGACAGGACAGACAACCGGAGGGTCAAATTATCAACACACTGTACGAGAAACTGTCCCCTAGTTGCTTTTATATCGACAATACATTTTATGTGGACAACCGACGGCATGACGACCGCGGGGCAGCAGCGATTCGACAATGGCTTATACAACAACGCAACAATGGTTCACCGTCACCATCTCAACAACAACAACCGCCTGAACAACAGGATATGGACAGCGTAGCTCTACAGGATCTTCAGTTAGAGCTCAATCGGCCGTATCTCTTTGATCATCAGGACCACTGCCAACATGTTGTCATTGTCCGTGATATCAGGTATGTATAGGGTAGAAGAAAGAGTGCCTTGAAACTGACAGACATTGTGGTAATAGGCTGATGGAACCAAGAGATGAACAAGATCTAGAGAAATACCCGGTGGTCACCTATAGCTGGCGATATACTCGATACAAGTGCACCATGTGTATGCTCTACCCGGCCGTGTATGTCACCACACATGATTACCTTAGCGGCTTCTCTCCATGCTACTTTTGCGAACGATGCCATGCTCCTTTCCATCTGGATGACAATGGAAACCCCGTCTCTACATATAACATATATACCTATCATGGCTCTTAGCTTCTCTGTCTCTCTTCAATAATAAATCAAATCATTTGTATGCAAAATGCAAAATGTTGTCGGAGTGAGAATTATGTGGGAACCTTTTTTTTGGTGGGTGGCTGAAAATAAAAAATAAAAAGTGCTCAAATTGTCAAAAAATTTTCGTCTCCTTTCTCTCCACCTACTCCACTTTCAACCCTCGCCATGTCGACTGAACAAGAACAAGTCCAAGTACGGTTTGTGACGAAACAACAACGCTATGCTGTTCGAGATGCAGCCATCTTGGTGCCTGCCGATTTCAAGCGATATGGCTTGTCTGAGATCATTAATAATCTACTTGGATTAGGTAAGTGCGTTACTCGTTTGGTTCCCCACCCCCTCCCCTACTCACCCCTCATTGTTTCGATAGACAAACCTATTCCTTTTGAGTTTCTGATCGATGGGGAAATCTTACGCTCCAGCATTGCCGACTACCTCACGACTCAACAACTGTCCACGGTAACAAGCTCATACATACACAGGCCATTGAAATTCAATGATGCTCATTCTTTCTGGTATTTGTATAGGAAAACTTGATTACGATCGAATACATGGAATCCATGTTACCTCCCACCCCATTGACTTCCTTCCAACATGACGACTGGATCTCTTCTGTTAAAGGATACGACAGGTAACAAGGAGGCTCAGGATTTGAATTGGATAAGAGCAGGGACAAACTCATACCACCTTGTGGGGTTCCTTAGTTTCTTTTTAACAGGGTCTTATGATAATATGGTGCGATTATGGAACTCATCAGGGGAATGTACAAATACCTTGATTGGACATACCGAAGCTGTCAAATCAGTCGCTTTTGGTCCTTCCTCAGGTAAAAAAAAGAGAACAAGTGGCAGTAAAGCGGGACTTTTTTTTTCTGACGTTTGTGATTGTCTTTTCTATAGACTCTTCCATGATGATCTTCTCTGCTGGTCTGGATCATACGGCGTTGGCCTGGCAAGTTGATGGATCGGATGAGGAACTCTTGTATGAATGTCAAGGGCATCAGGGGGCGATTGAATCTTTGGCCGTCAATGCGTCGAAAACACAGGTAAGGGGGGGGGGCAGAGACGCAAGGGGGATGCTCACACTAATTCATATCTTTTTTTGTGTGAAAAGCTCGCTACGGCTTCAGCAGATGCTACAATTAAGGTGTGGAAAACGAATGTGCCCGAACAAGACGAGCCCATTGTAAATGATTCCGCCGCACCCAGAAAAAAGAAACGGACAGAAAAGAAGGATCATTTGACAAAGGTAGAGTGTGTGTGGATAGATATTAGAAGGAGGACAATGATACTCAACCTTGATATCGATAGACGCAAGCGGTGACATTGATGGGCCACGTGGGAGCAGTGAATGCCGTTGACTTTGACACAGCAGATACAAACACAGTGTATTCCGGTGGGTGGGATCATTCTATACGGTCATGGGATGTTGAACAACAAGTGAACGTGACGACAAAGGTAAGTGACTCATATATAGAATGAACCAAGGAGGACTCGTGGATTGATTGATTGTGCGGTGTTATAGAATTGTGAAAAGGTGGTGTTAGATGTGAACTATTCCAGTGATGCTCGTTTGATTGCAACGGGACATACAGATAACTTGATCCGCTTATGGGATCCTCGATCAGAAGGTAACAGAGGAAAATGAAAAAGACGGAAAGAGCTGGAACCCTAACCTTGCTGCTTGCTATTCGTCTTGAACTAGATGGTGTCAATGTAAAACTCGCACTGAGAGGCCATCAAGGGTGGGTTTCGTCTGTGACCTGGGCACCTCACTCTCCTTACAGTCTCTGCTCCGGCTCTTACGACGGCTCCATTCGAATCTGGGACATTCGAAGCAAAGGATCGATCTATACCTTGGAACAAACCGAAAAGAAGATTCTGGCCGTCGATTGGTGTGGCGATCGTATCCTCAGTGGTGGCGAAGACAAGAAACTCGGACTATTCCAAGCAAAGGCATTTTAGATCATTCATTCATATCGTTTGTTAGTTAGTTAGTTGGTCATCATAGTATAGAAAAAAAAAAGTTGGCATACATCAATAAAGCAACCCCGTTTCTTTGTTCATATGTGTGATCATTAGAGGAACTACTTGCCATGAATTGGATCATGAACGTGTTAAATTCTCCCCTTCCCCACAACGAAATAGTCAACTTAAACTGATCCACCCTGTCAGTTTATTTCGGTGTCTTGGGTATTTGTACAATTTTTTTTTTTTTTTGGAAAAAAAAACTCACCGGTTTTGAACCCCAATTTTAAGGTAAAGAGTTGCCCTATTTCTCAAAACCGAGACGGATAACACACGTTCAAATTTCACATGGAGCACGATACAGCCCATCTTTATTGAACGATACCAAGAACGAGATATTCCAATGTCATAGACGCTTGTAAACCCTACACAAAGTCCTAAAACAGCGATTGATTGGAGAAACCCCAACATCACACTTTCCTTCATGTGAAATTTGAAGCACATAGAGCTGATTATTTTACTCACTGGAAAATGTATGCTTATTAAGAACAGTGGCGCTTTGCACAGGGGATCTCCATAGAGGCAGGTCCGTCGCCTCTTAGGCTATCACACTTAAAGTTAAGATAGCCAAAGGTGCCATTCAGATGCTCCACCGCCAAGTCTCTCATTCAGCCTTACAGCTCTTCGTCAACTTTTAATGCTTGAGCGATAGATCTAAAGCTATTTTGACAGCTCCGACTTTTGCTCGACATGCGCGTAGAGTCCCCCGAAAACTCATGCAGAGACGCCATCAGTGAGATAAGGTGTTTTATTATAACATCATTTCATTCTCCCGACTCTTCTTCTTCTTCACTGGAATCCAGGTCCAGTGAGTCGTGCCCATCCACTACTTGACAAATCAACCGCCGTGATAGTCCCATAGAGGCGAACAAAGCGTGGTTGTAGTTCATATCATACCAATAATTGACAGCAATCACACCCTTCTCTTGACCAAGCGATTGCTGAAGTACATGGTGAAACCATAAGGAGGGCAAGTAGAGCATTTCACCTTGCTTCACGGTAATAATCATAGGTTTGGCATACTTGAACCGAGGGTATCTTACTAGGTCGGGATAGAGAGGATCAACTGGAATCCATGGGACCTTTCCAGTATCCTCCAGTGGTGTGATTTCATAGTCTGTCGTAGTAGTGGTAGTAGTAGTAGTAGTAGTTGTTGATAAGCCATCTTTAGCGGTTGGAGTATATATTGCACTTGGATAATTGGACTCTATACTTTGAAAGAAGTGTGAGTAATGACCCATGATGGAACAAAGGGGTGTGATCATTTTACCGTGAAGACACATGTATTCCGTCGGTGGTAGCAGTACAAACGTCTTTTGACCACGGATAACTGCATAGCAGTTCTCGTAAGGGTCTTTATGTAAGGAGGTTACACTTTTCTCGTCCCCAAACCAAAAGTTCACGGCATCAGGGGCACAGCCCAGTGCCTCCGAACACCAACTGATCTCGGGATCAATATCTTGTTCCAGTTGTCCGTATTCTGATGGAAGACTTCCGTTTTGTAATGAGATATAGTAAGCTGGGGAGTTGGAATGTGTACTGGATGAGAGATGATCTAAAAAAGTGTCAAATGTCAACTGTTCTTCATGAGGCATCACGAAATACGTTTGGTCGGTTTTCGGGTCATAGGTGACAGCATCGGCTCGACCATTGGGTGTCACTTTATATGCAGAGCAAAGAATGGAAGAGCATTAGGTCAAAATTGAATCCATCAGAGGATTATCTTACCTGCGACAGTTACTGTTTGATCTTTCATTTTCATGCGTAGGTAATCATCCGTCCATAATTCATTCGCCGGCCAGTGGTCCGTGGCGCCTATATTGTACCCCATCCAGAGAAGCGTTACATATTAGTGCTTTGCAGGACAAATGGACCGGGATCACCTTTTATCAGTGCAGGGCGATTGGGATGAACACACTTTTGTAGAAACTCTAGAGGAGAGGGTGGATGCTCGAAGATCTGAGGAGCTACCCCATTCAGATCTGACCATAATTGAAAAGTGAGCCGGTGCCATGACAACCGAGAACTTGCAAGTTAGTGGCCATGGCAACCATGAAAAAGTTTGTTTTTTTTTATTACCCTGGTATTCCTTAATGTACTTTACAAAGGACTTTTCGATATCTTTCTTCGTCATCCTGTTGTATTCGAAGAATGAAGAATGATACCTCTTTAAACCCCCCGCAAGCTATAAATCGAAGTGCCGGGTGGCTCAGAACTCCCCGAGCAAAAATTTAGGGCATCCACTATGGTTCACTAACTTTTTTCACTCCACTAACCCTAATTTGGGAGGGCGGACCTTGAATTTGGAAAAGTTGTTGAAATTTTTTTTGGTATGCACTATGGTTTCACAATGGTTCACTAAAAAATTTCAGGATAACAGTGGAAGTGGGGCGTTGATGGTAGTTATTTGAGTGGAAATAGGGGTGTTGCTGTTGTTGTTGCTGTTGTTGTTGCTCTTCATTGTTTTTTTGTAAAATAAAAGGAAAGGGGAGAGAGAAAGGGAAAGAGAGATGAAAAAAAATCATCAGTGCGGCCACTAAGTCTGCCGAAAAAGAAAGTGAAATCAGGTACTTCCACTAGCTAGTGATAAAGTTAGTGAACCATAGTGGATGCCCTAACTAACCCGTCGAAAAAGATCGGGGTTTGCAAATTTTGTTGGTGAAGGGATATGATCCTATATATTGAACCTTAACGAGTGCATCGCCACTTCATCTTCTGTGATATGTCTACTGTGTAAGGAGCTGGATAAAAGGATGGATGGGTGGAAAGAATAGATGGGTGGGTAAAATAAGGTAGAAGAGAGAATGAGGAAGTGATTTGTTGTTGGGAATTGGTCTTATCCCCTCACCCCCTTAATTTTGCAAATTTCGATCTCCATTGATAACATTGTTAATCCTCTTTTCTTTAACCACCCTCTATCGTTATCCTAGTTCATGGACTTTCTCGGCTTTGGCCCTAGCTATAGTCAACTTTGTCTGGTTTATTATGTATACTTAAATTTGCAAAATAGCATCTGCATATTATCAGCTAAAAAAATAAAACTCAAAGGATACACCATGAGCTTTATATGTTAGAAAAAAGCGAGCCTGTCATTTTCAGCTTGAGAAGCACACAAATAAGGGATCCAAGAATGTAGACAGCTCCGGAAAACATTTGTACACCAATATAGCCGTTTTCAGGTGTAGCTTCTTGGATTGCAGATGCAATAGGTGGCCCTGTTCCAGCAATTGAACTTACGACAAACAGAATAGATAATCCAGAAGAGATTTTTTCAGTACCAACTACTGTTGCTGTGATGGGTGGAGCTAGGGCATAGTAGATACCGCAGGTAAAACCAAAGAGAACCGCAAATGCCATCAAAGTACCATATGTCTTTGCAAAGGGCCACAAGAGCATACACATGAGACCTGAGAAAGTAGATGCTGCTATGTACATGTTTAAGCGGCCAACGCGATCAGCGAAATAGCCAAGAACCAAACGTCCAATAGCATTCATAGCACTTGCAATACCAACAATACTGGATGAATCAGCACTACTAATACCGTAAGATGAACAATACTTTGGTAAATAGAAGAGAGGGATTAGGTAGCCAGTAAGAGAAATGACGAGACCAAACAACATGATAACAAAATTTGCATCCTTGAACATGGAGAGTCTGATAGGTGAACGGATAGGTTTCTTGTTGTGCCCAGGAGGTAAACGAGTACGAATCAATAAGGAGCTGAGGATACAGATACCAAAAGCCATCAAACCAATGATACGTTGAGCCCAAGGAAGGCCATATTTCGCGACAAGAGAGGTGACCATTGGACTGAGAGCCAAACCACCAAAACCACCCCCAGCAGCACTTATGCCCATGGCAATGCCGCGTCTTGTAGTAAACCACTGAGGAACAACAGCAGCAACAGACATATAAACCAAAGAAGAACCAATTCCAAACAAGATGCCCTGGCTCAAATAAAGATGCCATACTTCTGTACTGAAACCAGCCAAGATAAGACCTAGAGACAACAGAACACTACCAATGATCATAGTGAGACGGGTACCTAAAGGAGCTAGTAATGGGCTGATGGGGGTAAACACATTCATACAGACAGACAAAGTAGAGCCAACGCCCATCAATTCCATGGTAGTGGCCTTGTCCTTGAGGGTTGTTGTTGCGTAAGCATTCGAAAAAACACCTACAACAAGCTTTTAAAATTTAGTAAACGAGCATGCAACCGCAAAAGAATAAAAAGTTTTACCCCAAATTGCAGCAGTACCAAACATGATAAAGTAAATTAGAAAGCATGCGAAGACTACAACCCTAGATCAGAGATCAAAGCAAATAAGTAAATTTTCTATCTCGTGTTTAAATGATATACATTACCATCCGTAGCCACCATTAGGAATGTTGTTGTAGAATTCTTCATTGTCAGGCAAATAATTAATAATACTAGCATCAGTGATATCTATGTGCATGAAAATATTAACATGCTTGATATACATGAATGTGAGTTAACAGAGGTTACTTACTAGTCTTATTAGTTTCTAAAGCAAACAGTCCGCCTGCCTCTGCATCATATTCTTTAGTTTTGACAGTGGAAACTCTTTTGAGATCAGGTGTTTGGTCGTTGTGGTTGTTGTTGTCAGGAGTCAATGCCAACTCATTGGCTTCGTCATAGGACAAAGAGGATTTCCCAGATAGCCATTCGACATTTTCAGGTAACTTTTCGCTCTGAATGACAGTAGATTTCTCCATAGATCAAGAAAGATGTAATGAAAAAATAATAGAAAGAATAATTTTCAGATCAGAAATTATGCACCCTTCTTATACGCTTAAATTTCATCAAATAAAAAAAGTTGCAAATTTAATCTCCGTTATTGGGAAGAATCAATGTTTCATGATCTTGCAGAGTTTTTTTTGGATCAACTTGACAAAAAATCTTCTGTCGACGGTTGCGCTAGAGATACCATATCTTCATTAATAAGGAATCTACTATCGCTTGTCTTCTCATTTGATATCTTAAAAATCAATAATCTCATATGCCGTTCTATTGAGCATACTGGCATATGCATACTATATAATGTGATGAATTGATTACTAAGAATTGATTACTAATGGTTTGGTTTAGTAACGTCACAAAATGTTTCTCTATAATAAAAATCACCTTGTCAGAACATGTTAACATTTAGCCCCGGCATATACCATATAGCTATGGCAAGGACATCATAGCTATCTGAGCTAGAGTCTGTATATAACAGACTGAGTCTTCATGATATTTTGATCACTAAAAAGTTTGGTGAAAAGGTAAATTAAAATAGAAGCATTTGCATTAATAGTCATTTAGATCATGCAATTCTCTTGATTATCTGTTGTCCTTTTCAAAAGCAGCTCGACGAATCGGATGCAGAGGAAGCAGCTCGACGAATCGGATGCAGAGGAAGCAGATCCGCCACGGTCAATAATTCGCAGGAATTCGCAGGAATTCGCAGGATCAAAAATATATAAATACCAAAATTTTCGAGTACATCAGACATTACTCTGTTTCTGAAAAAAAAAAAACCACTATCAACATGAAAGAAGCACTTATTATCGTCGACGTTCAAAATGACTACTTTCCTGGCGGCAAACTTCCTACCTGGAGACCTGTAGAGACTGCCAATGAAATCAAGAAGATCATGGACAAGTTTAGACAAGATGGCAAAGAAGTGATCCATGTTGCTCACCATATGGCGCCTAAACATGAGAAGGTGATGGACTTTTTGATTAAGGGTACCCGCGGCGCTGAAATTCATGAGATTGTCAAGCCTTTGGACACTGAAAAGATTATTTACAAGAACTATGCTGACGGCTTTGTCGCCACTGATCTCAAAGAATATCTTTTGAGCAAAGGTATCGAAACCGTCATTGTTGTGGGTATGATGGTCCATAACTGTGTCAATGCCACTGCCTATTCTGGAACAGACGAAGGTTTCAAGACCATTGTAGTCGCCGAAGCTGTCAATACTTTTGATCAAGAAATCTTTGGTGAGGTGATTCCTGCTGAAACTATATGGAAGAGTTTCTTGGCCGGTATTAAGTTTGCTTATGCTCAAGTGAACAAAGTTGATGATATATTAAGTGGAAACTATTAGTGATATTTACGTGGAATCATAATAAAGTGGCCTATTACAGTATCTCCACCCTGAAACTTTTTTTAGAGAAACAATCGAAGATTGTTTTAGTTTTATTTGAAGTTGCAATGATTGGTGTTGATGCGAAAGTAAAGAACTAAATATAATTTAGAATATTTTTTTTCTGGAGCAGGTATGAGGCAACATGGAGGAATGAGTAAGCTGCCGATGATTGAAGAATACTGGACGTTAGGATGTATCAAACAGCGACAGTTCAGAGTCAAAATGATGGAAGGATAGGAGGACAGTATTGTTAAGGGTGGAATGGCAAATTGTGATTTTTTGGAAGATGAAAGACCAGTATGCGCAGAGGATGATTTGGGGTGGGCCTAGGCTTGAGAACTGAGAGGATGAAAGCATTTTCTACGCCCCACCTGTTCGCCACCAGCATGGAAGCATTCAAAGACCGGGAAAGCATTCGTTCCAATGATCTCAAAGAAGGAGAGGCAACGATAGCTCTACTTAACATCAAGGAAGGTACAGCGATTGTTGGTAAAGTCCACGGATCCTAAAAAGCAGTGATCGTTACCTCTATAGATCATTAATCTTCTCCGTCACCTGTTCACATACTTTTGTTCTGCTCGTTTTGACAAAAGCTTTTCTTCCCAAGTGATGTATCTGTGCAAGAACACGAGAGGCAAGGATGGCGTTAGGATTAATGGGGCATGATTGTAAGATATAAAAGGCAATTCGGTACATAATAACAATGTGGATAAAGAAGAGAAGCGCAAGAAAGAAGAGCGATTTTATTGGTCAGAATTGAGGTCAAAGAAGCGGGAGATAAAATGACGAAGGTCCTAATGAGTTACATACACCATATTGCAAGCTTTCAATATTCTTGAAGATGTTGTACCAGGTATTAATGCTGTTGCTGTTGAGTATTTCCACAAGGGAGAGTTGCTGCCAATTTCAAAAACCCCAAGATGATTATCCAGGGTGCACCAAGTAACTATGGAAAAGAAAAATGTGAGTGGGTTTGCTAATCAATCATTCGTCTGCTTTTTTTCCAAACCCGTGTCCCCATCAACAACGATGTGCATCGAGTTGCCATCCCGTAACAAAAGGGACCCTTTTTTGTATGGAATACAAGGCACAAATCGCTTAGATGACACATCTTCCAATGGCTTCAAGGTCCAGTGGAACAGGTATAACGATTGAGCAGCCCACAAGTGACAAAGAGTATAAGTCCCTGTGGGGTTTGGCCTTGTCAATCACCTTCTATCCAAGAAGCTATCCACCTATCGTTTGTTTTGGCCAGGATTGAAGAAGAATATCAAATAGGGTGACTGGGAGTTTATCCAACTCGGTTAAAATACAAAAATCGCCACAGAAACACTGTTCATTTACTTCATCTTTATCTCGTTACAACTATGAAAGCCACCAAACCGCGACCTGGTGTGAAGATTGCGACATTTATTGTGCCACCAAGGTTGGCGACTACCGTTCGTGGAGTTTTAGTTGCCCCCGCAAGCGCTAACCTCAAGCCAAACTCAAGCGTGTAGGCTTCGCAATGGGTGATGCCGCACAAAATCGTAGATAAAATGGAACCGCGGCTAGTAAGCACCTGGAATTACAAAGAAGCCCACGGCGCTCTCTTACAAGCATTCAATACAGTCAGTACAACGGAAACAACTTTGGTATCTGTTCAAATCAGAAGATATGCGGCAAAATGCGCCTTGTACGCCCAAAACCGGGCATTCCTCACTGAATTCACCAAATCTTTCGAAGCAAGGAAATTGGTTATCGAAAGAGTCGAAACTTGGCGGAATATCGAAAGCCTAGCGTCGCGAAGTATCAGCACTGTTGTCAGTATAACTAAAGGTGCCCTGTCGGCAGTGGAAAACTCTACCTTGGAAATCTTGGAAAGTAAGTATCGCTGCTATCGAAACATTCTGTTTGCGTGATGGGGTCTCAGTGGGATTCATTTTTTGTTTTATAGGCAGTCAAAACAAACAACCTCGGACGAATGATGCTGGCAAAGGCAAAGGAAAAAGTAACACATACGATAAGGACAAGGGTGAAGAAATCTGGCGCAACGTAAGTGATTATTGCCTTCCGAAGGTTATTGGACTTGCTAACTTTTTGCATGCAGCTGCTAGACTCTACCGAGCCTATGACTCTGGGATCTCCCTCACATACACCCTCTGCCCCAGCTACGCCATTTCCAATACCACCGTTATTGCAGTTTACCCCCGAAAAGCCAAAGTTGACTATGCAGCAGCTGGAACAGCTTGATTCCACTTGTAATATCGCCATCTCAAATATGCCTGTGTCAACCCTTCCACTTCAGCTCTCCGACCGCTTTTCTCAAAATCGTGATCAACAACTAAAGCTTGCTAGTCTCAAATCATTACCCATATTGTACCAGCACATCAGTCAACTTCTTGACGATGACGATGACGACGACAACCATGAAGACTTTGCTTTCAAGGTGTGGACGGCGGAAAAGGCCGCACGATCTTGCGAGGAACGGCCATGCACCACCACCCATAAAATCTAGAAAGAGCTTTCAATCTGTCAATCCTTATTATGTCTGGACCTGGTGAGTTTCCCCGTGTTGAGTCAAATTAAGCCGCAGGCTCCACTCCTGGTGGTGCCCTTCCGTCAATTCATTTAAGTTTCAGCCTTGCGTCCCATACTCCCTCCAGAACCCAAAGACTTTACTTTCGCTAAGCTGCTGAACCTGACCAAAGGTCAAGGCCCAATCGCTAGTCGGCATAGTTTGTGGTTAAGACTACGACGGTATCTCATCGTCTTCGATCCCTCAACTTTAGTCCCTGATCAATGAAAACGTCCTGGGTCAAATGCTTTCGCAGTAGTTTGTCTTCGGCCAATCCAAGAATTTCACCTCTAGCGGCCAAATACAAATGCCCCCAACCGTTCCTATTCATCATTTCTCAATGTCAAGTAAACCAACAAAACAAGACTCGAGTCCTATTTCATTATTCCATGCTAACACATTCAGGCGCTTAGGCCTACTTTGAGCATTCTGATTTGCTCATGGTAATACGCTTAGGCTATGACGGTGAACTTTTTCGCTTGGTGGACTTTTCTCTTACCGACTTCTGGGGAACCTGCTGTCAGTCATCTTTCCGACAAGATCATGAACGAAGCTTCTGGGCCGAACGAATAATCCCTTTTTTCAAGTACTTTGGTGTTTCCTCCAGCGTCTTGTTTTCCTGGTGAGTGAGGTTAGAAAAATACAATCGCACTACCCATCTTTTTGGACAATGCAACATCTCAATTTTACTTCTTATATTTATGTCCTAGGTGTGAAGACCACTGCATAGCTTACTCTGACAACCAAAAGACACCTGGGGCGTGGAACACCAACACAAAAAACTATATGCGGATGGGATTGGTCGGTGCAACAACAGAGAAGTACTGATTATGGAGTCATCATCATCATTAGGGAAAGAAAACTTGAACCACAGCCTGGAAGACTCAATGAAGCTCATCAATATCATGGTGTCGACCCTGAACATCGCGATTTCAAGCAAACTGGACACCAAGCTTGAAACTGTGCTTGGTTTGGCTGTCTTTGGTGTGCAACTGATCAGGAATCGATTGACCTTGCTAAAAACCACCTTGGATCCAAATGGGAAAAAATTGGCAAATCGTGGAACTCAGAAGCGCACTGGTACCCACAGCTTGGAGTGATAGGGTATATCTCTTGCAAATGTTTGAATTGCTTGTTTGCCTTCGGGTAAGTTACACGAACATACGTAGGAGATAATCGGGGATGGGGTAGAGTAGGGTTGTATGTATATATTCTCACCTTTATAAATGCATTATGAATCCATAGAATGAATTGAAGAATCAGACAGCTTTGGAAAGAACTCTCGCCCGCCAGCCTACTAGTTACACAACACTTCCTTAATAAAAACTTGGTCTTATCATGCCCTGAAGTCCCAAAAGTCTCCAAAAGCCCTTTGTAGCCGTGTAGTGTACATAATCAGTTACAGTGTATGCCATCCCAAATAAAAATCATAGCCTCTTCATTATTGTAGTGTGGTATGCTTCTTCATTACTTTTTTCTTTCCATCGACAATGGCACCGTACCGCGAACGCTGGGTAACTCTCACCCCAAAATTTTTCCAACCCGAATGTTTTCGACGGGTTATGATATCATAGCAAATTTTTGCCCTTCCCGACCCATCGGAATTCCAATTTGAATACAAAGATGACTGGCACAAGATCCATTTCTCTTTTTTTCCCTCTCTTCCACAACAAACATACCACTTATTCGAAATGGTAACGTAGCTGAAAGATGGATAGATAGATGGATGGATGACTGACTGACTGGCGGGATGGATGGATGGTTGGATGGATGGCTGGATGAATGGAATTAACATGATTGTACACTTTTTAGGGTCGCGTTAGAACCAAGACTGTCAAGAAAGCTTCTCGTGTGTTGATCGAAAAATACTATCCTCGTCTCACTTTGGACTTCCAAACCAACAAGAAAATCTGTGACGAAGTCGCTATCATCACCACCAAGCGTCTCCGCAACAAGATTGCTGGTTTCACTACCCACTTGATGCGTCGTATTTCTCGTGGCCCTGTCCGTGGTATCTCCTTCAAGCTCCAAGAAGAAGAACGTGAACGTCGTGACAACTTTGTCCCCGAATTCTCTGCTTTGGATACCTCTGCTATTGAAATCGATCCTGAAACTCAGGTAAGCTTGAAAAGAGTAGAAGATTTGAAAGATTTGGCTTTTTGTTGGTTTGTGGCATTTTTTTTATCTTTGTACAATGCATTCTCCCCTGGTTGAATAATTCCACTCATTTAAATGGAAAAGGTTGGGAAATGGCTATTATGAAATTGAGTGATGATATTCGGGCTTCAGAGGGGGAGGGGGGAGTGTCATTTGTACGCAAAAGAAAAAAAAAGTGTGCGGTGGATCTTTTGATGGCCATACTACAAAATGATCACTTCAATTCGAACTTTCGAGTTCTTATTCGATCAAAGGTGTCGAGATTCCACCCGCATTAAATATCCTTTCCTTTGTTGTTATCATTGGGGATTCGTGTCTCTATAGGAATTGTTGAAGTCTATCAACTTTGAAAGCCTTCCCGGTGTTCAAGTCACTGCTCCTGTGGTTGCCTTTGCTGGCAAGGAACCTTCTCGCCGTGGCCCCCGTAAGGCTACTGCCACTGCCTAATCAAGATGACCTTGGTCTCTAGCTCCCACATTCCTTCTTGTTTGTTAAATCTTTTGAAATAAACGCATCATTGGCATATTCCTTTTACACTCCTCGCTTCAATCAGGTCACTGTCCTTTCGAAATCAGTTGCCATGGTTACCATTCTGAAAAGTGACGCCTAAAGAATCCAGATATACCATCTAGAGATCCTCTTCTCTTCGCTAACACCATGTTGAACTATTGCACATCTTTGATTTTATATTTTTTTCATGCCTTTTCTTACACGAAAGCCTTTTGTGACTCTTCTCATAGAGTAATATGTCTTCCCCTTTCAATACGACAAACATTTGGTCATCTCGTGATGTCATGTACTGTCTTTCAGATACCATTCATTGTGGGTTTCAATGGCTCCAACATCAAATCTTTTATTAGGCCTCATAGTTCTTCGTCATCTTCCGATGGTTGAACGATAGATCTAAAGCCATTTTGAAATCCCAACTTTTGTCCGTCATCGAGAATTGCTAGGGACACGTAAAAAATGTTGTCGGACCTTGTAGATCGGAGGAAAAATGAATGGGAAAACACACTCACAGACTTCTATACTTTTTGGCTTTCCTTGCTCGTAATGGCTGACCATCAACATACTAACCGCTTAGCTTCAGAGACAAGTCCATATTTACTGGTAAAACAGTTAGAAACAAAACGAGGGGTTTCACTGACTCTTGTTTTTTTTCGAAACAACACTCAACACATCACTCCATTCAGCAACATGGTATAGTTCTTCAACAAATGACTACATTCTATCAAGACTGACTCTTCACATACACTTTCTTTTACTTTAATCTTACTTGACCTCCTTGAACTTTGTCGCTTAAGCTCATAACCCAGTAAGAAAGACGCACCGCCCATTATTTCTCCGTATTAACTGTTTCTGGACTATATTTAGGTTGACTGGTACCCTTGGGGTGAAGAGGCGTTCCAAAAAGCAAAAGATGAAAACAAACCCATCTTTTTGAGTATAGGCTACAGCACTTGTCAGTAAGTTGACTTTTACAAAAGTACAACCAATATTCCCGCCCTTCCCTCACCACCTTCATGATACGAATTTATGCATTGCGCCTCCCTTTCTGCACAAAAGCTGGTGTCATGTTATGGAACGTGAATCTTTCGAGAATGAAACCACAGCGGAAGTGATGAATAGATACTATGTAAACATCAAAGGTAAATACATCATGTTCGTTTGCAAAGGATCACTTTCCTTGCGTGGAACTAACGTTATCCCTCACATCCGTAGTTGACAGGTAATCAAGAGCACGGGATCGGAATGTAAGGAGCCTTTAAATCTATTGTTATGCCACGCTCAATAGGGAAGAAAATCCGGGTGTCGATAAACTCTACATGTCGTATGTCACTTACACTACAGGCAGTGGTGGATGGCCCACCTCCGTTTTTCTAACGCCTGAAAGGTACCCCTTTTTCGGTGCGACCTATTTGGCCCCTCAAGATCAGCATGGCCGCCCTGGGTTCAAGACTCTATTGTCAAGGATTGCACAAGTGTGGGGCACTGCTCCTGATAAAGTACGATCCAGTGGCGAAAATATGGTGACCCAGTTAAAAGCCTTTATTGAGGTACATAAACCTTGTTGTTGTATGTATACCAGCTTTCTTACATCCTTTTTTTCCGACAGGCGAAACCTGCTTCCGGATCGGCGCCTTTGGATCCAACGACTATCGCCGACGAAACCTATGATCATTTCTACAAGTCTTACGATCATCAACATGGCGGGTTTGGAAGTGCGCCCAAATTCCCAACACCTGTGCAGCTTTTGTTTTTGATGGACTATTACTACTACTATAAGAACGACCCAAAACCTGAAGAGGGCGATCATGCTACCTCCATTTCTCGATCGAAACAAGCCGAGTCTGCATTGGAAATGGCCACCAACACATTACGTCATATTGCTTCAGGCGGTATTCATGATCATATCGGTAGTGGGTTCCATCGCTATAGCACGGATGATCATTGGCACGTCCCCCATTTTGAAAAAATGCTCTATGACCAGGCCCAGTTGCTGACCTTATACGCCTCAGCTTACCAACTGACTGGAGACGAGTTTTTCTTGGCTGTCGTCAAAGACATTGTGTTATATGTTAAACGGGATATGCTATCGCCAGACGGTGGCGCTTTCTACTCGGCCGAAGATGCCGACTCTTATCCATCCAAGAAGGATACTGCCAGATTAGGTTTGTTCTTGGTATCTTTGATCCCATCCTCACTACTAACATTTTTCCTGGTGCGTTCGAACTGTATGTAGAAGGTGCCTTTTGTGTCTGGGAAGCATCTGAGATTGATAAACTACTGGATCCGGATATCTTGGAACTATACAAAGACTATTACGGCATATCAAAACGAGGCAATGTGGATCCTGATCAAGACCCACACAATGAATTGAATAACAAGGTACAATCTAGACCCACTTTGCAATGGCTTTTTTTTCAATGAGTTTACCTGAAAATGTCTCTTAGAATGTCTTATATATCAAAACGCCGTTATCTGACCTGGCCAATACACATGGCCTCGATGTCAGTGAACTTGAAGATAGAATCTCGGCTTGCAATCGAGTTCTCTTGCATCACAGACAAACCGAGCGACCGAAACCTCACTGTGACGATAAGATCATCAATTCTTGGAATGGTAAAACATAGAAGGCGGAAAGAATAAACACTAACCATTGAACTGTGTTGTAGGCCTAATGATTTCAGGGCTCAGCCACGCCTATGCAGTATTGCATGATCAAACTATTCTCGATTTAGCAAAGCAAGCGGCTGATTTCATCTATCAACACATGTATAACACAGAAACTCACATCCTCAAGCGCAGCTATCGGGAAGGACGATCTTCTGCTATCGAAGGTTTTGGCGATGATTACAGGTATTGCCATTAGATAAGATAGTGAGGCGCGTACCTCTCATACTCCTCTTTTAACATTCTCTCTCTCTCTCTCTCTCTCTCTCCTGCTGACTTGTAGTTTCTTGATCCAGGGGCTAATCCAACTGTATCAAATCACCGGCGATGATCACTATTTACAGTGGGCTACTGATTTACAAGAAACACAAAACAAGCTATTCTATGACCAAACACAAGGGGGCTATTTCAATGTGGCGGAGGAGGACACTTCTGTCCTCCTGAGAATGAAAGAAGGTAAAGTCAAAGGCCCTAATAAGCAGTTTGACTAATCAATATGGCACCATCTCTAGAACAAGACGGCGCTGAACCTTCCATGTAAGTATTTCATCCTCCCTCCGCTCTGTATTCACTATATTAACCGGCCTCATTTTCATGCCATGATAGCAATGCAGTCTCAGTTGGCAATTTGATCCGATTGTCGATTCTCTTGACATCAAAGACTACCACTTATATGAACATGGCCCAAAAGACCATCGAATCATTCCAGCTAGGCCTGTCAAAGTTTCCCTTTGCCCTTCCTGCTTTAGTCTCTTCATTTTTGCTACTGGAGAATGGCGTCAAAGAAATCATTTTGGTCACAGTTCCTGATGATGTTGATTCTGCTACTGCCTTTGCAAACACCATTGATGGGGCATATTTGCCGAACAAATTGTTGGTCAAATTAAGTAGTGATGATCCTGCGAGTGGTTGGCTCTGTACGCAAAACGACATTGTTTCTCAGATCAAGAACCGTAATCAAACCAACAAGCCGACCTCTTCAAATGCTTCAATCTGTGAGCATTTTACTTGCAGTCTTCCTATTTTTGACGTTGACGAACTAAAAACCGCCATGGTCTTTAAACGACTATCTAAAACACAGTAGATTACAACGATACAGATAGCAATCAGAAGTATGCTGTCATTTATTGATGTTCAAATAAAGGGGGAAGGAGTGATCACGACTATAGAATAACAGTGCAGAGGGGAAGGGAGGGGGAGGGGCAATAACTAGTAATTGTCAGCAGAACGAACGTGGTCTTCATCTACAGTATTATAGCATCGGCCGTCATTGATCAAGTAGTCGACACCATTTTTGATTTCCATTTCAGAGAGTCGGCCAGAAAGCTGTTGAACGATTTGGGCCATATGGATACCTTCCTCCTCCTTGCATGCAATGATCACTGAATAGATTTGGTCATATACAGAGTTACCAGTGTTCCCGCTTGATATTTGCATAGGATCGTCCTACAAAAAGAAGACAAGATGACAACCGTCAGTCCCTTTCCTCACCTGGTCTTTTCAACTTTACCTTGTTCTTAAGTTTGACATGATTGTAAACAGCATCCAATAAATGAAAAGTGATTTCATTGTAGTCAGTGATAGGACGAATATCAAGTGCTAAGAGAGAGATCCGGTTGTTAAAGTTGTTCAGACGAGCGCTTACAACCACATACATATCATTCCTGATCACAAAAGAAGGAAAGACAAGATCAGCTTTTTTCCGCTTCATTGTCTTGACCCCACTTACAATAAAACCTGCTTGACTGCAGCGCTGGTATTGGTTTCGTTTTGATCATTCCATTTCCTGACTTCGATGCTGCCAGTGCCATCTTCTATCCGGTATGTCGTATTGGTCGATTGTTCATTGACGTCTCGAATCACACCCATCATCTTCACCTAACAATACCAAAAAGTCATGGGACAAAACTCGTTCTAGTCACTGATATATTCTGTATTCCCATGTATGTTACCTGAGTCACTTCAGCGCCATCGATGAAGAAGGTTTGAGTGTTTTCTGCGAAGACTTCGACGCTTTGAAGTTGCTTGACGGTCACTGGGCGCAATGAGTGCTCATTCAAGGGTTTCTGTCAGCAAGACAAAAGCAGGATTGCAGTTTGTCAGAATATATAGCATAGTAGATATAATACAATATCAGGTGTTGCCTTACCTTGCCAGTAGATTGATTATTGCCACTTCCAGTGTTACCACCGCTGTTATCAGGGAAGAATCCTACAACATTTACAAAGGAAGACGGAATCAGAGAAAGATTACCATACACTGTTCTCATTCATTTGGTTTTGAACCGAGATACAGTTTCAACGATCTACGTACCGTCCATTTTTTATGATGTCTTTGAGCCGAGAAAAGTATACAAAGAAGAAAGACTTTGCATGCGCGCTTTTTTTTTCCCTAAAACTTTGTCGTGTCTGTCGGTATTTGAAAACGATAATCCCACTTCCTCACGTCTTATGATTGCAGACTCCGGTTGGGATGCCCATATGCCGCTCCTGACAAGTTTGCCCTGGTAGCTTTGGAGGGACAAAACAGACCATTTCTTTCGCACCGGTAGCAGAATTTGCGAGACAGCAGGGGCTTATGCAAAGGAGTAAAGTCATGGAGAAGGGTTTAAATAGGATTTTATTAATGTTGAGTTGAGACTGGCTGAAAGACATGTACAGGACTTGACCTAAAAATTTTCTAGTGTAGTGAGCTAGGAAAGCAAAACAAGGTAAGATGGGTGGCGGTGCCAAAAGGGTCGATTATAGTAGGCAAAGGAGTTCACCTAGAAAAAAATTGTGAGGGTTTCCCATGCTTTTCGTAATCCCAATCTCCAATCTAAGTGCATGTCCAACCAATCCTGATGCCAGAGAGCCGATCCCCGTTGCCATCCCATTCAATCAAAAAAGGAGCAATTATGCAAAAGGCAAATGTAAGCCATGGTAAGACAAAGATGGACAAGATGGTGAGAAGACGAGAGTTATCCTGCTTCGTCGTTCAAGTGCGTATTACAGAGGACGAGTAGTTCGTGGTGCGATTCCAAAGTCGATGGAAAGAAAAAAAGTGATAAAGAAGCAAAGAAGAGGATTAAAGGAAAAAGAGGTTCTTTGCAGCCTTTTTCCAGCGGACATCACGTCTACATAAACGCTCTATTTACACCGTATAGAGCGCTACAAAGGGAAAGTTGTGTGATTGATGTGGTGGAGGGAGGGGAGGGGCGACTATAGTAAGTATATACAGGGGAAGAGTTGGGTTTTAAAATGTTCAGTGGCATACTTTTTATCCTTTTTGGAAGACAGAGGATGGCAGTGTGTTTTTGATTCTCAGCTGGGTGTCATTGATTCGTAAGGTGAGTGACGCGTCCTTTTAAAACAAAAAAAGCTACTTGTTCCCTTTTTCCGTCTCTCTTCATTCTTCCTTATACACATCTTCACTCACATATCAGCATGGCCACTAAACATACATTACCCAAAGGCGGTTTTAGTTTTGAAAACTACATTAGGTAAACTCTCTTCATTTTGCAAACACAAAATAGAGGATTAACTCTTTTGCTTTAGAAACCACACCCTTGAAACCAAAGGTACTCGACCTCCCAAGGCCACCAGCACCGGTACTACCATTGTTGGTGTTATCTTTAATGTAAAGTAGACAATGGGCACAGATTGCGATTTACGTTGACTGATTCTCATTCTTTTGGCGGGGCTCTATGCTTACAATCTGTAGGATGGTATTTGTCTTGGTGCAGATACAAGAGCAACTGAAGGACCAATCGTAGCGGACAAGAACTGTGAAAAGATCCATTATATTGCGCCCAACATGTAAGAATAGTGCTGACATTGTATAAAAACAAGTTTCGTGCTTATGCCTTATCACTATCTCTATTTTCGTTTAGCTACTGTTGTGGGGCTGGTACAGCAGCGGATACAGAATTCACTACCAACTTGATCAGCTCTCAAATGGAATTACATCGATTGGCAACAGGAAGACAATCGCGTGTAGTAACGGCAATGACCATGTTAAAACAAATGTTATTCAAGTACCAAGGCCATATTGGTGCTGCTCTTGTGCTGGGCGGATTCGATCCCACCGGTCCTTCGTTGTACACCGTCTATCCTCACGGTAGCACTGACAAGCTTCCGTATGTCACCATGGGCTCTGGGTCTTTGGCTGCCATGAGTGTGTTTGAAAGTCGATGGAGACCTAATATGACTGTAAGCTTTTCATTGTGGCTGTGATGATGAAACTCATCACATTTCTATTATTGTAATTAGAGACAAGAAGCTATCGACTTGGTAACCGACGCAATCGAAGCTGGTATTTTCAACGATCTCGGCTCAGGTTCCAACGTGGATGTCTGTGTCATTGAAAAGGAAGGCACGGAGTATCTTCGCAACCATGCTCGACCCAACGAACGTGGTGTTAAGGAACAAAGCTACAGATATCCCCGGGGCACCACCGCTGTCCTCAAAGAATCGATTCATCGCTTTGTACAGGTCTCGGAAGGTGACGCTATGGACATATCCTTGTGAATCACTGGATATCCCATCTAGGCTTTATTTAGTTCGTGGCTACTCTGGTAGCTAGTAGGCTGTCATTGTTTTAAAATAAAGTGAAAGGAAGAATTGTTGTAGCCTCATTATATCTCACCATGTCCTGGTGAAGGAACTTGTTTGAAAAGGACCGTAGGCCAGGTTACTTGTTCCGTGGCGAAAAGGATTTCGTTCAGGTACACATCATATACAGTGAGCCGCAAGATATTTGTCGCAGCAGCCTCATTGGCTACAAAGAATCGCTTTGTCCGCCTATCCTATTCTTTTTAAAAAACTCGCAAAAGGGCCCGTACACGCCAGTCGGTTCCCAATACAAAAAAAAAAAAAA
>LT553414.1:3283-16465 GCA_900079185.1 Absidia glauca
AAGTAAGTTGGACTACGAGATTCTACAATGGAATGGGAGTGCACCTAAAAAAAATTTGCAAGGGTTTCCCCATGTTTTTTACATTTGAAAATTTTAAAAAGAGCCTTTTTGGGCGACATGAAGTAGTGGTGGAGTCGTCATTAGCATCGTCGTCGTCCCTATTGCCGTCGCCATCGTCGTAGCCGATCTAGTGTCAAAAGAAAGAGGAACGATGCAAAAGGCATAAAGTTAGTAATGGTAAGCAAAAGATGAACATGACGTGAGAAGAGGAGAGTTACCGTTCGTTCGTTCGTTTGCTCGTTCGTTCGTTTGCTCGTTCGTTCGTTCGTTTGACGTCGTGGAGTAAAGAGAATGACAATGGAGGCAAAAAAGTAATGACGAGGGGAAGAAGGAGCAAAATAATAGGACGGATCAAAAAAATAATCTTATAGCCAATCGGGGTTTGAAATATAGAGTGCATAGGCACACATTGTTGGAGGAGTGTGTGTTCCTGAGCTTCAATTTGCCGCATATCCCTAACATATCAGAACGAGCATGCTACTAAATTCTCATGCTATGATGTAGACTTACCTTTTGAATGACAAATAGGCTGGATCAGCGAAGATTGAATGTTACCAAATGGGATAGCAGGGGTGGAGTTCCATCATGGGCACCAAGTCTTGTATAAAAGTCTTCCTGAACATCCTGATCACCTGTACAAATGCATTTCCAGCGACGGTAGGTTGAATAGAATCGCCAGGACTGAGTTCTTTCGCCGCCAGTCGGTCATGTCATTCGCCGATCGCCGGGAGCAACTTCTTGCAGAGGCTGGTAGGTGGGTTAAGGGCGGCACGTGCAAGATAAAAAAAACTCGACCGTATGTGGGGAAGCCTGCCATTGATCGCACCAATTCTCTTGGAAGGTTGGTGAGATATGCGCCGTTTATCGTTGTGTTGTTCCATCGGTCTTGGCGTCGTATTTGATCCACGGTCGCACACACGTTACCCGCCATACGAGCTGATGAGCCGCAGTTGATATGTGCCTTTTTGTTGGACCTGATACGAGGAGAAGAGAGGGCCTAGCCGATCGATTCCCGATGAGAAGAGTAAGACCATTCCTGTACCTGGCGGGGCAGTCTTATCTTCATTTCGAATTGAGTCTTATCTATGCCCGGAACTCCAAGTCAGGGACTCAGAGAGTCCCCCGTCATATCAGTCCTTATTGCCCGCAAAATTCAGCATACACAGATTGGTTCTGTCCCGGTGGTTCTGTCTGTAGCATTCCCCGCTGGGAATGGGTGCACTGGCTGATTTGCAGCCCTACTGTTTTCCAAACTCCGCTCGTGGGCTGTACAAAAGAACTTTGCGACAATCCTTTTAACAATATGTGCCTATTTGAACAACGCTTACGTGCCATGCAGATTACAAAAAAAAACATGGGTAACCCCTCGCAATCTTTTTTTTTCGGTGCACTCACTTTACCATTGTAGATTCTGTAACCATTGTACTTGCAAACATCACTACTCGGTTGCCGCACCCTCTGCTCACCACCACTGACACTTTTGACCCCGTTGGGCAGGTCTCCCCTCCTTCATTCTGTTGGTCATGACCACTAGGTTAGCCATTCCCAGCCCTGTACATGCCTTCCCCCTTCCCTTAGTCCTTGCACTAGATTCGTTTACATGGCTAGTCCTGTACAGCCAACTTTTTTTGACATTTAGCATAGTCTCAATCAGTCAATAAAAATCTACTTGATCTCCATGACTATTTGCATAAACTCCGATCGATCCACCTTTATCTTTAAAACTAGGTCCCGCTCAAGTGCCCATGCTTTGATTCATTACAGTTTATTTGATAAAATAGACATGTCTGATGATACTACTACTATTAATCTATCTAACTATGTCCATGGAGGGGTATTACTACTGATAAAGATGTCATTCAGGTCATTGGTGTGCTCAAGAATGCGGTGCCAAGTTCAATGTAGGGTGAGCTCGAATCCAGATGAGACAGCTAGGTACTGCAGTTGTCGTTCTCTGTCATCTTCGGCAATTGTTGATCTGTGAATGAAGGGGATGATGTGATGATGGTAATGATAACAAAGAGAATGCATATGGGGTGGTGTTGAAGGACCCTGATGAGGGCAAGACGCAGTTGATGGTATTTGATCTTGGTTTATTGTATGTTGATGGTGGGGATCATGGATGGGTGTGATACTATATGCTAAAAGACGGACGAAGTGGGCTGTTCATTTGATCCTACTGCATATTCTTTGGTGATGCTGGGAATCTGGCTTGTGGCGGTGGGGCAGATGTTGTTGCGGGGACCTCTGTTTCTCCCCCTGAAGAAAAAGTCGATGAGGTGGCGGAAGGACAGATTTGTGGCCGTGATGTCGAGGTGGTGCGTTCTAACATGTGGTGGTTGCCAAAGGGTACTTCCGATCGGCGATGGTAGCGATGATGATGGTGGCAATGATATCCTAAGGATGGTCGATCGTCCTCGTTCGATAAAAGACAATCTGCTTCTTCTGTCGTATCGGTCGTATTGGCTGTCGTTCTCGTGCTTGGAGGTGCTGTTGCGCTAGTAGATGATAGCTCTGCTGTTGATGGCGCCCGGTTAGCATCGTCATGATCATCGTAGTGGTGACATCGCCGCCTTCGATTCAGTTGTGTACCAAGGGTTTCCTTTTCGCGCCTTGCTGCGTCTTGTAACATGACGCATTTGAGCTTGTGATCGATGTTGGCTTGACTTGTTAGATACATGAAGAACTCCGATAGCTTGGAGAAGCCCCAACCTTCATTGAATGCCCGGAGGAAGCGTTCGCGATGCAGACTGGGAGCAGTAACGTAGGGTGGATTGGCGAGTATGGTGGTGATCAGTGTTGCCGTATAGTGAGTCGCCTTTGAGAGTGTAAGTTGCCGCAAAAGGGTAGCCCGTCGTATATCTCCTGTAAAGAGATATCACATCAATACAATATCATCATCCGAGGTTTCTCACTTACCCTGTTCATCACACCATCCCACGGTAATATGTCGCACTAGAATGCTTGTGCTTTCCCAGCGCCAGTCCGCCACCAGCCACTTGACAGCATTAACAAGTCGATCCAAAGAGTACTCGTTCGCTATTCGGTGGAGATACATCGCCGTCACGAGCACGTTGTCTTCAGATTTCAGCCAAGAGTAAAAGGTGGCGTCGTACAGGTGATCCATTTGTTCTATAGTCCAGTGCACATCTTTCCAGCCTTGGTTCATTGATAAAACAGGAGGCTTTCTTGCTAGATGCGATGAAGGGACGGAAGGTAGCACAATGATAATGTAAATAGACGACTTTATAACGGCAACCCATTCACACTTACTTTTACCCCCTTTGCTGTTCATCCATTCGGCAACCGAGATACAGTGGCGGCGAGGAGGGAGAGAATAGTCACCATTGAGCGATGACGTTGGGCTTCTGACATTGTGCGTTCGGGCAATGGTGGAAGGTGTATACAAAAGGTCATGCTGTAAAGAATCGAGTAATGACAATGTCGTCGGAGTTACAGTGGTAGATGTGAGGGATGTCCTTGGCGACAATAGAGGAGCAGGCGTATTTGTCATCCTTTACAAAAAAAAAATTGAGATGGAGCTACAATGAATCGAAAGAAGAGCAAAAAGGAAAAGAAGGGGGAAATTTTCCAGACATAGGAAAATGGCGGGGTTTGAATTTGGCCACAGGGACACCAGAACCACCCAAAAAAGGAGTGAGGAGAGTGGTGATCTTCCTGATGGGTCTCCATCACTCAAATCTACCCAAAAAAGAAAGAGCAATGGAAATGAAACAGAATCCTAATTGATTATTTACAAGTGTGGTTAGTTCAAACTAGGCATGACGAGGGCAGTGCCTGTGGAGAATGTATTTTCAGTGTGTATCAAGTGTATGAATGGGCAACGTTCACATTGACTACTTTACCTTTGAAGTCTACCTACACAATCAGTATTAGTCCCCAGCATTTCTGGGTGGAAAACCAAGGATTTGAATCGTTGTGAGAAAAAGTGTTGGTCGATATTTTTGAAACTCCGGGTTTGAAAAAGGACGGGCCATCCTCCATGAAAAAGTGCTACTTTTCTTGGACATGGATTTTCACTTGAACGAAATAGTCAACCAGTCTCCAAATTTTGCCTGCTAAAAGGTGTGCTTTCTATCTACCGAGCGGTGCCAAGGGTGCTAATATTTCTTGGATGGCTGGTCATTGTCGAAGGAACTCCAAACAGTCCCTGTTTCGGTGCTTTACACAGACTTGAAAGATGCGTACTCTCTAGGAAAAGCTCATTCTTGATATCGTTTGATAGATATGAGATACATCTTGGTTTCTGTTAAATTTGAAGGTAGGTCGTCCATCCTGATTTGGAGGAATAGAGCACTTCATTACAAAAAGCGAGAGTTGGAAACCGCAAGTTTCTATAAATTCAACAACATTTCAAACTCCGAATATGCCCTTTACACTGGGTGATCCGCACCGGTACCTATCAGAGTCTCTAAGAAGACCGGCACATATACAAGAGAGTCAAGTCAAGGAGATAGTTTGAAGTAGGTTTTATTGAGTGTATAAGACATATATGGGTATTAGGAGGCTACGAAGGTGTGTACGGGGCTTGGAATGACTAACCTAGTGTCATGACCAAGAGAATGAAGGAGGGGAGAGCTGACTGACGACGCAAAAAGTGCCAGTGGTAGTGGGCGAAGGAGAGTAGCAAACGAGAAATGATGTTTGGCTTTTTATTGAGTGAATGAGACTATGTTTATGCTATATTGGGGCGGGGAGGATGCGAAAGTAGGATTGGAATGACTAACCTAGTGTAATGAGGTACGGATTGAAGAATGAGAGAGTTGTTTAACGGTGCTTAAATAGTCAGTGATATTGTCCAAAGAAAGTGAGCAATGGAATGGTGTTCTTTGAAGGTGCAATGGCTACAGAATCTACAAAGGAAAATTGAGTGCCCCCCCCCCAAAAAAGAGGGTTTCCCCATTTTTTCGTAATCCCTTGCGTCCAACCCCTAATCCAACTTGTGTCCATCCAGTCCTGCTGCCAGAGGGCCTATATCCGTTGTCGTCCTGCCGAATCTACAGAGAAAAGAAGGAGCAATGATGCAAAAGGCAAATGTTAGCCATGGTATGACAAATATGGACAAGATGGTGAGAGGGTGAGAGTTACCCTGCGTTCGTCGTTGAGGGTCATTGTATAGAGATCGAGTCGTCCATGGTGCGGTGATAACGTCAATGGAAAGAAAAAAGTGATGAAGAAGCAAAGAAGAAGAAAACAAAAGGAGTGAACGGAAAAAGTGGCTCTTTGTAGCCAGGGCGGGGTTTGAAATAAATGTCGTCTTCACATATATTTGTGCAGATGGCGCAATTTCCCTTTTCTTTCTGTTTGCTCCCCAAATATCGATCATACCATTACGTCCGAACACGCCTTCCTTCGATCAGCTACTGATAAACGTAAGTAGCTTGTATAAAAAGTAGCTACTTGTCACTCACTCCATGCATACATGCTTTATAGCTCAGTCGCCTTTGGTAAGTGACAATGACCTTGCACCCGCTTCCTGTGTGGCATTGTCGGCACTCTCCAAAGTAGCAAGTCAACTCGGCCTTGAAAATACAAGCTGGAGTGGGTAAGTCTTTGTCCATTGTCTCTCCCATCACTCACACACTTCTCTCTCTTGCAAAAGATATCAAACCAGTCTTACTAGAGGTATTATGGACGTCATGGATCTGGAATTGGAACACCAAGACTTGGATGAACTGGCTTGGACAATCTCGAAACAAAGGAGATCGGCGGAACAGGAATTGGTGGGACTGAAAGAGTAAGTGCCATTCATCCCCATACTATGCCGTGGTATAAACTCTTCTCTCTTTGTAACAGGCTTTTGGAGAATCTCCAGCGACAGCGGGTGGAAAAGGACGAAAAGGACATTGAAACGTGGCGCGCACTGACCGTCAAGAGTGAGCCGCTGACTGAAGTCAAGGTAAGTCACTCGCTGATTGTACGATCAAAAAGGAGGACTCACTATTGGTTTTGACATAGACCGTGGAGGGCATGACCAGCCTACGCCGACTCGAACAAGTGACAAACGACCATGAAAACCAACTGGATAAAGTCAAAAAACAGCTCGAGCAGTACCATGATCTTCCCTGTGTAAGATAGTAACTGGACAATGACAGTAGTGTGTGTTACTGACGAATAGCATCTATAGGATGTACAGCTGGGGTCCGTCAAGGTGCAAGAAAAGAAGGCTGCAATGGTGAAGTAAACATAAAAGTGACATGACGAGACAAAGTTTCATTAATGCACGACTTTTTTATTTAATGCAGGATGCACTGAAAAAGGAGCGGGAACGGCTTTTGGCCCGCATTGCTAGTAGTATGTATTGATGGATCTATATAACTAATAGTGATAGTGGTTACTTGAATAAATACATGTGTTTTACTGATGATGATGATGATGATTTATATACAAAAGAGGTACTGTTTACAAGGGGATGACTAACAAGAGGTGGTTTCTATATCTGATTTTGGTGCGAAAAGCTGTTCGACAAGATCGGATGGGGCAGGATCATCAGTTGGAAGGGCGAGCGGTTTGTGTCTACAATACTGGGGCTATGATAGGAAAAAGAAGGCATATCAGTTGGTGATGTATTCAGAGCGACGGTACTTACGAGTGAGATGGTAGATTGTGATTTCGGGATCCCGTTGCCATGGTGATGTAGCGATCGATCCGAAGTACTACCTGATACAGAATGGGCTAGGAAGAAAAAGGGTTAACACTTTTTAGCATTGATGCAGTTCTTTCACATGATAATCAATCTATTACCGATAGATCCATCCTCGGTTTTCTCGGGAGCAGTATTGGCGATCATGACTGAGATATCTGTTTGTCGATGTGGTTTGGTCAAAGGCGGTCTAGAGTAAAGTTTCAAAAGTTAGAAAAAGAAGAAGCGGTGGCGGTGGCATACATACACATCAAAGGGTTCTTCCACCTTGGTGACTTGTTTCATATCAATTGACAACTACCGAATAAGAGACATGGGCTGAGCTGGGGAAACGGGACGCAACAAGACAACTTACCTTGATAAACGAGTTGAATTTGCATTCTTCCAAGAGATACCGCCTTGTTATTGACCCAGAAGTGGCATATTCAGACATGTTGATGGACAAAGATCCCATTTGCTTGGCAGCTCCCGTTCCGCCCACTTCTTGGTAAATCTCCAGTTTCAGTTCGCAGGGCTGTAACATGTGTTGTTTGCTGATCACCAGTTCGGCCATGGTTGTCACCGAAGAGAACCATTCTACTGTATGATCCTTGATGGGTTCCCTTTTAAAGCAACAGTGTTAGTTTGGCTCTGTGCTGTCTATATAATATGACTTACTTTGTGGTGACCCCAGTGGAATGAGTGGCATTACGAAGTCTCCATTTCACAAAGTAGCTGCCGCTTACCAGAGGTATATTGGTGATGTCTTGTATTACAAGGTTGATTTCATACTCGACTTTACGATGTTTGGATATGAAGAAGTGAGAGAGTGGCATGGCAAAAAGAAGAGTAGACTAGTGGAAAGAGAGAGAGAGAAGACACGCCCCGCTCATTTCAACTCGAAGGAGCTTCGAGCGGGATTTGAAAATGCGGGATTTGAAAAGTCTGGGAGGAGATAAAGCAAAAAGGTTCCAACATTTTCTTGGGTCTCTTCCTTCTTTCTCCTCTTTTCTTTTTCTTTTTTTTTATGCTTTCCTTCTTCTCTCCATCACCTGCCACCACCGATTCCATGTCCACTCTGACAGCCACACTGACAAAGACCACTGCAACAAACACACCACTTGCCTCTGTGCGTAGTCCTCGGAAACGGAAACTTGTCTTGTCGTACTTGGTCCATTATCTCTCCTTGGTTTACGACTTGGTGTACACCTTTTTTATCACTCCATTCCAACAACCACTCATCTTGCCATCAGATTCCCAAAAGACTCGAACCACAGCAACGACTCGACAATCGACGGTCAAAGGCGCTTTACAGTACTATAAGGGCAAGACCTTGGTCCTCGATCTCGATGAAACGCTGGTCCATTCTGTGCGGTTGGGGTCGGCCGAAGAAGCATCGTCCTGTCCTGTCAGCCCTTGTATCAAACGAAAACAGATCGAGGTCCGAAACGATAAACAAAGCCTGCTCTATCAAGTGTATAAACGACCCCATGTTGACTTTTTTCTGAAGACGGTAAGAAAAGACTATTGAAAGTCGTCCAGACACTGACTCGTTCTCTTTTAGATAAGTCAGTGGTACAAGGTGGTTATCTTTACGGCGTCGATGGCAGAATATGCGGATCCAGTGATAGATTGGTTGGACCAAGACCAGACGATGGTTTCTCACCGCTACTTTAGACAGGTAAAGGAAACCAACAATCGACTTCTCACGCATGGAATCAAAAATTGGGGTCAATGGGGTTCAATTATTTTGGGGGCGGGGATGGCGGGAAAAGAATCAGCGCTATATACATCATAGCTAACCTTTTTTTTTTTTGAACTTTCTTTATAGTCATGTATATCAAGGGAAGATGGCAATTATCTCAAGAACATCACAATGGCTGAACCTGATCTTTCCAAAGTCTGCCTAATTGATAATAGTCCGGTGGCCTATGATTTGTTCAAGGGTAACACATCCATGGCTATGATGAAACAAAACCCTCATTCTTTGCCTTACTTAGATAATGGAATCCCAATCTCAAGCTGGATCGAATCTCCCAATGACCAATGTCTACTAGATCTCTTGCCCTTACTGGATGCCCTGCGGTTTACATCTGATGTACGAAGTATCTTACGGTTACAACAGTTTGGATTATAGACACCTCTCCTTCTTTCTCTTGAACACATATATACCCTTACCCTTATTTACTTTGTTACAATGTACAAATTCATCAAATAAAGACATGTATACTTTTTTACATCATTGCATCATGGGGTCGGGCTAGTTTGAAAACATCTTTGGCTGTCAATGAATCCACGTGCTCATCTTCAGTGCTCGGTCTTTTCTTTATATATCAAAACTAACCACATTGAAGCTTAATGATCATAAACAAATAGGGAACATC
Source organism: Absidia glauca (assembly GCA_900079185.1). Lineage (NCBI taxonomy): Eukaryota > Fungi > Mucoromycota > Mucoromycetes > Mucorales > Cunninghamellaceae > Absidia > Absidia glauca. The sequence goes on from LT553414.1 coordinate 12,371, forward strand.
CATTAACTTTCTTCATTGTACCTGTTGCCTGTCATTTGACCCCACTTTGCATTATTACTGGCCCCTCTTCCGCGGCGTTTCAAAATGGTGCCTGAACCCCAAAGATTCTTCCGAGCTAAAACCGCATGAATCAACAACACATACATCTATTCTTTTTTATTGCTTTAGCACATTGTATATACAAAGAAGTGAGGGGAGGGGATGCTATTTTCTAGAGGGGGGGATCAGTGTAGGTATAGTAAGACAAGTGAGATCAAGAGCCATCCACCGCTTTCAAAGCGCACATCCAAATTCTAGTCTTGTAGGTCTTGAAAAGTTCTCGTACAGCTTGACGAAAGTCCACACGTTGGTTTGCAACAAAGTAAAAAGTAAGCTTGCGGCGATCCCTGGCAAATGATGTTAGCACATATTGATCCCCAAACGCCTTGCCCTATCGACTTACCATTGGTATTCAGCATGGACGATCTGCATTGGCAGATTGCGTTGTTGTATCTTTGCTTGACAGACCATCAGGGCTTTTTCTTCATCCAGGCGTTGTCGATCGAGAGTGGCGATTTCATCCAGGGAGGCCCGTCGATAGAGCTGCTTGATCCCTCGTTGCTGATGGTGTGTGATTTGTTCAATGACCCGCCCAAGATCTCGACCCCGATCCGCTTCCACAATCACCCAGTCGCCTACCGCCACGGCGTTGGTTTCTTCCACGACATAACATAGCTCGGTTCGATTGTGTTTGAATTGCACGACGTAGAGGAGAGGGGTCGTCATAAAGGTGTTGGATACATGTGAGGGAGTGCCACTAAAGTACGCATCTATCTGAGCCAGCACCTCTTTGTTCAAACCATACTGTTGCTGGTGTCGTGTCGTCCGTGTATCAAAAGATGAGGGGTCGTACCTATAAAAGTGGCAAACTGTGTCACTAACCCCTTGCCCTTGTGCTTCCTCTTTTTTTTGGGGGGGGATGTTTACCTGTCTGTAGTAAGAGGAGGAGCGTTCCAATCGTTGGAGAGGAGATCTACGGGTGACCAAATGGTGCTATGTGTGTCAGTCCAAAAGGGGTAGCCAGTAGACTTGTTGGGAGGCGCCAATGAGGACACTTCTAAAGAAGATGCCGACAAGGTGGAAAAGATAGAGCATGGCGATGACGCTGTTGTTTTGGGTTGGCCATCCAAGGACTTGCGTGGTAGTGGGTGGTTGACTGCAAGGACGTCATCTTGAAGCAGGTCCATGGGAAGTAACACAGTCGCCATATCAGTATCGCCCATTCAAAAGTAGTGATTCTGAATCGTTTTCCTGCTGAAAACTGTAAATGGTCGATAGTGACAGAGAGATGAATGAAAGAAAGAAGAAAAGAAGGAGTGGACGTGATTCTTGGAAAAAGTCTGGGTGAGAAAAAGAAAACATTTTAAACTCCGATATGTCACACAGATCCGTTGGTTAGCATGATGGAGACCCTTCTGGAAAGAGTCCTTATGCACTGTGAATGTAACTTTTGCTGCAGTTTAGAGTCTCATCAGATGCGGATGACCAATTGAAACAAAACAAAAGAGTACCCTGTACTAGGCACTCGTTTCAGTTTTGCCCACTCCCTCTCTTCACACCGCATGGCGTTCTCGAGGATTCCGAGGACACGCCTTTTTCGAACCCCATCCCTTATCTTGCTGATTGACATAACAGTGATCATCATCACATATACAAACAACCTTGATTTGCATTCTGCTGTCGTGTGATCCTTGAAGCATAGGCGTGGGAGACTACCTCGCCTACAAGAGAATCATACGAGGACATGAATTGACAGGTCTCTTTTCAAGTCAAGTAGGCTGATCCTAATTGTCGATGGCTCATTCATCTGTCCCCTTACATCGGAGTTTGTAATTGTCGGCATGCATGAATAAGCAAAAGGCACCCTTTGATTCAACAAAAAGAGCCGTCCCCGCTTGGAAACCCTCGGTTGGGACGGCGCAGATCCCTTCTCCCTGCATAGAGCTCTTGCTATAAGACAACTGTAACTGGAAGATAGCTAAAGAAAACGAACAAACTGATGAAATAGAGACTAGTCTCTCTCTGTGGCCCAGTTTTAAAAAATGTACTTTTTCAGGCACCGAAATGTCAATTCAAATCTTGCAAAAGCATGCCCAAAGCTTAAAATGGCAGGGGCTGAAAATTGAAAATCTGAACTCTATGAAAATGTGCATCCTGAAGTTTGCTGACAATGAGGACGGACATGGCGGGGGACTCTCTGAGTCCCTGACTTCAAACCCGGTCATAGATGGGACTCAACTTGAAATGAAGATAAAACCGCCCCTGCCCACACACTCCTCCAACAATGTGTGCCTATGCACTCAAGATTTCAAACCCCGATTGGCCATAAGATCATTCTTTTTGCCCGTCCTATTATTTTGCTCCTTCTTCCCCTCGTCATTACTTTTTTGCCTCCATTGTCATTCTCTTTACTCCACGACGTCAAACGAACGAACGAACGAGCAAACGAACGAACGAACGGTAACTCTCCTCTTCTCACGTCAGTTCATATTTTGCTTACCATTACTAACTTTTTGCCTTTTGCATCGCTCCTCTTTCTTTTGACACTAGAACGGCTACAACGATGACGACGGCAATAGGGACGACGACGATGCTAATGACGACTCCACCACTGCTTCATGTCGCCCAAAAAGGCTCTTTTTAAAATTTTCAAATGTAAAAAACATGGGGAAACCCTCGCAATTTTTTTTTAGGTGCACTCCCATTCCATTGTAGAATCTCGTAGTCCAAGTTATCAACAAAAGTGTACGAATTCTTTGCCCACACCCTTCCGCTACTATCTTCTATACTTTTACACAGCTTGGCCGTCTTTGTCCTCCTCCATTTGCTTGATTTTTACAGTAGCCTAGTCATTCTCATTACAACCCGTCGCCCTTTACACATTAGCTCAACTCCGGCCTCAAACATAGTCTGTACCTTAGCCCATCAATCATATTGTACCAATAAAACTTTGTATGTGTGCGAAGATAGACCTTACGATCATGTACTTGCCATTAGATTCAGTACAACTAGTAAACTAATGGTGTTTTAGGAGTTGTCAATGATGAGCTACTCATCTGTAGTTTGATCTTTATAATGTATATGGTATTGTTACGGATTTGGGAAACGTCTTTCGTAGGATGATTCAAGTAGGTTTATTAATGGGATAGGATTTATGAGCTATGGTACAGGCTATGTTTGGGGTCGTAGTTAAGCTATTGTCTAATGCCAACAAGCTATTGTAATGGGAATGACTAAACTGCTGTAAAAAGTAAGCAAATAAGGTAAACATAAACGGCCAAGCTGTGTAAAGGTATCAGTGATAGTAGCCGAAGCGTACGGGCAAAGAATTGGTACACTTTTATTAGTATCTTGGACTACGAGATTCTACAATGGAATGGGAGTGCACCTAAAAAAAAATTGCGAGGGTTTCCCCATGTTTTTTACATTTGAAAAATTTAAAAAGAGCCTTTTTGGGCGACATGAAGCGGTGGTGGAGTCGTCATTAGCATCGTCGTCGTCCCTATTGTCGTCGTCATCGTCGTAGCCGATCTAGTGTCAAAAGAAAGAGGAACGATGCAAATGGCAAAAAGTTAGTAATGGTAAGCAAAAGATGAACATGACGTGAGAAGAGGAGAGTTACCGTTCGTTCGTTCGTTTGCTAGTTCGTTCGTTCGTTCGACGTCGTGGAGTAAGGAGAATGACAATGGAGGCAAAAAAAGTAATGACGAGGGGAAGAAGGAGCAAAATAATAGGACGGACAAAAAAAAAATCTTATGGTGTAATGTCACTGAGTGACGGAGTTTGAATAAGGAGAGTAGAGAAAGTAAAAGAGAAGTTAAGTTTTATTAAGAGTCAGAATATGGATTATTTATAGCACGACATCCCCCCCGGTAAACAACGTATAAAAAGAACATATGGAATGAACAAAAAAAATTGATGTATAAGGGAGTTCTATGAGTAATGAGACTATACTATTGGGTTGCAGGCTTGATAGAAGACACATGGATGTTGGTGATGGATTTTCCGGTAGCCTTATCGACTAATTTGTATGTTGTATCAGAGAGCTTTTCGGTG